>CAJHQP010010242.1:0-19322 GCA_905132765.1 Moricandia arvensis
TTGTTCCTTTTGGCAGGACACAATGAGCAATCACGTCAGAGATATACCTGGTAGTCCGAAAGAGAGCTACAAGATGTTGTATAGCTATTTGTACATGTTAGAGCAAGTGAATCCGGGGACAAAAACCTGTTTGAAATTGGATGATAAAAGTAAATTTGAGTACCTTTTCATAGCTTTGGGAGCTTGCATTGAAGGGTTTGCAGTTATGAGGAAGGTGATAGCTGTGGAGGGGATACGTCTGAAGAACGGTGGTGTTTTAGTTTTCGCGAAAGCTCAGGATCCTAATGGTCAGAGATATCCACTTGCGTTTGCAGTAGTAGATGGTGAGAATCTTGCTAGTTGGACTTGGTTTTTCGAGATGCTTAAAAGTGTTATACCAGACTCTTCTGAACTGGTTTTCATTAGTACAAGAAATCAGAGCTTGATCTTCGCCATAGGAAACGTGTTTCCACAGGCTCACCATGGTCATTGTTTATGGCATTTGAAGGAAAAGGTGAAATTGCATGCTTGTAACGTCAACAAGAATATAGTCGGGCAAAAACTTATGGAGTTGGGCAGATATTACACGGTTGATGACTTCAATTCTGCTTACGAATCATTTAAGATACGATGTCCTGCTGCGTACAAGTATGTGGAGGAATGTGGTATTGAAAAGGACAAATGGGCAAGGGTTTTTGTCCCACGTGATAGGTACAACTTGGATACAAGCAACACTCTGGGATCAAGGAAGAACGTGTTTAAAGAGGCAACGAGGTGGGCCTTAATACCAATGCTGGATTGTATCATTAGGAAATTCTCTGATTGGTTCACTCAACGGAAGGATGTTGTTTCTAGATCAATGAATACAAGACTGGTGCCTCGGGTTGAGAACTACTTGCACGATCTATGGGCTGTTGCACATAAGTTACCTGTGCGGGAACTTGATAGTAACGAGCTTAAGTACGAGATCACTGACACTGCAGGAAAGGTGTTTTGGGCGACCTTGGTTGGAAAAACTTGTACTTGCAAGGTGTGGGACTATGAAAAGTTCCCTTGTCTGCATGGACTGGCAGCTTATATCTATTTCGCTTGGAATGTTGATGGCCGGCGCCTTGATATCCATGAGTTGTGCTCAAAATACTACTGGACGGAAATGTGGCATTTGGCGTATTCCAGAACACTTAATGTTGTGCCCGACATGGCTTCTTGGAATGTACCAGATCAGATCAAAGAGGTGAAGATCATACCTCCATATCGCATCAAGCGGCAAGGAAGGAAAATAGTTTAAATTTGGATGAATTTGGAGTAATGCATATTTCGAGTAATGCATTTGGGTACTTGATTTTTTGTTGTAAGCTCTGGAACTTTGTTTCATTTCGTGTTGTGTCGTGTTGTATGACTTGGAAAACTGCGTAAAACTTGAAATTTACTTTGGTTTGTAATGACATTAGTATTATCTATATCAAAACTCGAATCTCATAGTTTTTTCTCTATCAAAACCCGAATATCATAGTTTTACATTTGTTTTCGCAACTCTAACATATATTTATAGTAAAACTCGGTTATCAATTTCTGAAATTTAGGAAAAAAACTCTCATGTATCCCTTACGAGACCTTGCAATTCCAATAACACTTTGTTGGCCAAAGACATCTTACAAACGAAACATTCGAGTTATATCTATTCGCTAAATATAATTGCACGAAACTATATATATAACAATTTAAACTAGTTATATTAAAGGTAAAACTAGATTACCAATTTAAATTGATTAGTAACACTAAATAAATTAGAAACCGACAAAAATATAACTATGACCAAAGTTGGGAATACTAGTATCTTGGGTATAACTATGAACAAATTTTTTTTGGGCAATTATCTCATTTCAATATTAAAATCGTCTAAATTATCTCAACCACACAAATTTACTCCCCTCCCAAAGCCTTTCAATTATTTTCAGTTTGACTTTTTATCCCTTTTTCATCTCTCCCTCTCTCTCTCTATTTCTCCCATTTCCTCTTTCCCTCCCTCTCTCTCGCCGAGCAAGTGAGATGGAAAAAGTGAAGATGGAAGTGGGTTCGGGTTCGGGTTCGTCTTTATCGCAAAGGAGCCGCCGATTTTCTTGTCTGAGGTTGTGTCACTGTGGCTTGCCGGCGAAAATAAGGCAAGCTTGGACTGAGAAAAATCCTGGTCGACACTTTTATGGCTGTCCGCGTTTTAAGGTATGAATATATGATGGAATCTGGATATAATGGAATCTGGATTTGAATTGGGTTTGAATTTTGACCTTATTGCAGCTTGGAAATGAATGCAAGTACTTCTCTTGGTTCGATGAAGAGGATGGTACAGAATGGCAAAGGAGAGCATTGCTTCAGGCCCGTGATGAAATCCAGGAGAAAAATAAAGTGATTGAGCAATTACAGAAGACCATTTCTGAAATGAAAAGTCATTTGGAGAAGAAGACGACAAGGAAGGGCGGGAATGACAAAAATGAAGATGACATTGTTAGGAAGTTTGAAGAATTGTATGCTTAGTTTAAGTGTGGTGTTGAAGAATTAGTTTTCCTAGTATTTCTAGTTTTCCTAGTTTTCATTAAGTTCTCCTAGTTGTCCTAGTTTTCATTAAGTTCTCCTACTTTTCCTAGTTTTCCTTAAGAGGCACATTCAAAATATAATCATAAGAACTTCCATGATAACAAGATTGCAACATCCATGATAACAAGAACAAGTTCCATCCAACATACCTAATAAGTCAAGAGGTTTCCAACATCCACACAACAACAAAATAATGGGTCCAACTTCCCACAAAATACATAACCGAGTTTACAAAATACATAACCGAGTTCTTCACTCCCTGCTTCCTTGCCCTTCATCCATAGCTTTCTTCATAAACGCCTCAAACGGAACCACCATCCTTTCCTCAAACTTGTCCATTGTCTTCTTAACTCTCTTTAGCTGAGTGCCAAACATTTTCACTTGTTTGATCAACTCCTCTATCATCTTCTTCTGGCTTGCGCCTCCTTCCTCTCCACCTTCTTCGTCATCCTGATCTTCGTCGACAGCCTCTTGTGCATTTGGATCACGCGCAGCAACGTCTACATCATACATCTCTTCAAAAAAGACTAAATGTCCTTCTTTTAGACGCTTTACCTAACTGTCAACAGAAATATCATCGACATCAACATCGTCCTCCTCTTCAGTCATCTCTTCCAAAAGAGCTACTTCTTCTTCTGTCTTGGTAGGAAGGATGCTGTGGATATCCCCTGACTGATACCAAAAAATTAAAACCAAAAGATAATCACATGTTAGTATAATGCTACAACATTTTCAAAGTTTGTAGGGGAAGAAACATACCGTTATTTTGTCCAGTTCCCGATTCAATTTTGAAAGTGAGAACCCTTTCATCCCTGCTGATTTAAAGACTGATTTGCACATCCTAGGACAGTCTACATCGACGTCTTCAATCTCTTGTCTGAACTTCAATCCCATGTAATCAAACGAGTACCTCCCCCATGGAAAGTTTTCGCAGAACTCGAGATCGTCCACAGCTCTTTGGAAGAATTCCAAAACATCTCTGGCGCCTTTTCCTACTTTCGTTTGCGCACAGATAACACTTCCTGAAAAGAACAAAACCATCATCTTCAGCCGGTCTCTGTGTTCTCCCATAGCCAACAGCTTCGCTTTGACATCCTCAAGCCTTATTGATTCTCCCTTCTTGAAATCGCGATTCACGAACTTTCTATCACCAAACTCCTTATACCGAAGTGGATAGTTGCGGCAGCTAAGACCTGAGATCAAAGCGTGTTCTCTCAGGCCATAGCGGATGGGAACACCATTCACAATGAACCACACTTCCTTCCTCTTCGAGCTATCCACTGTCCGCAATAGCAACATCCACATTCCTTGGACCATGTGGTTTGAGTCCTTCTCCATGTGGAACACGTGACAGAATTGTGGATGCCCCTCAAACCACTTCCTCTCAGTATCACTCATCGGCGGTTTCAGATTGTCAAATGTAACCATAACGTCATTGACAAAACATTTGGTCGCTATCTTTATTTGTTTCTTGTACTCCGACTCATAGAAGTACATCCTCAACGGTTTGATTGCCTCGGTTGCCTCTAATTCCTGCAAGTAACATTGTGTTCTACATCAGTTATGCAAGTACTAAAACATAGTTCTCCTAAGTTATCCGAGCCTTTCCTAGTATATCTAGTTAAACCCTATTCAAGTTCCACACTTATTACCTCTTCTCCTTGCCCGAGAACTCCTTCACCATCACCATCAACATTTCCTGATTCCGCTTCCAATGGGGGTTCCTTCTCTCCTTCTTCTTGATTTTCATTTTCGTTTTGACCTCTGTTCTCTTCGGGAGTCCCATTCTCTTCTTCTCCGGTGTCTTCCTCCTCTTGTATTTTTTCTTCATCTTTGTTCTCTACTTCTTCATCGCTATTTCCTTCTTCCTCTTCATCTTTGTTTCCATTTTCTTCTTGAGATTCATCGCTATTTCCTTCTTCCTCTTCATCTTCGTCTCCATTTTCTTCTTCCCTTTCTTTCTCTTTCTCCCGATCTTCTACATCCTTAGCCGGTTCTTCTACTTCATTCTCCTCCGCAACTCCCACGGTTCCAACAAAATCAACCGCCGGTGATTCCTCATCCGTCGTTTTTCTCTTCTTCGAGTTCTTCTTGGAACTCTTCTTCGGTTTGTTCTTCTTCTAGTTCTTCGAGGTCCCGCTCTTTTGCGGAGGAGGATCCGTTGGAGGAGGCCTATCCTTTTTCTTACCCAGCCTAGTTTTAACCATGATTCACACGTTTTCGGTGAATAATCGAAGGGAAATCGAAGGAATCGAAGTGGGATGTTTTAGGGTTACGTTTTCGAATTTGGGGGAAACCGTTGAGAGAGAGGGGAAATGGAAATAACGGGAAAATTGGAGAGACTCGACTTGGTTTAAATCGAAATTGAGTGGTTATTTGGATTCGGGTTCGAGATGGTTAAAATCGAGATTGGATCGGAGGGTTTAGGTTGGATTGGGACGGTTAAGTCTAATTTATGATCTTTGGTTTGTATTTCAATTCGATTCGGTTTTCTCTCCGGTTAAACTTGGTAAAACCCGTAAATAGTTTATATTCTTTAGGGTTAACTGTAAATTCCAGCAATTTGCCATTTTATATTTTTTCCTTTTTCTTTAATGTATTTCCAAGATTGACCGATAAGGAGGGTGGGTATACTAGATGATGTCCCCAAAACCTCCACCAAGAGGCAGTCAAAGTGAGAAGCGGATCTTCTTCTCGGTCTCTCCTCTTGCATCAGAATCATCTCTCGGCCCCTCCAATGATATCTCATTCGCATCTCCTCTCTCACTACTGTTTCTTCTCAACACTCCACACCAAACCTTCTCTCGCCTCTCCTTCCCTTCCCTTTCCTTCTCTATCTTCCTCCTCCTCCATCTCCATGTTCTCTTCCTTTTCTCTCCACCCTCCCAATCGCACCACCATTTGTCGCCTCTCTGTCTCCGGCGATAACCCTCTTAATTCCGATCGGGTTAACTCAATCCCCCCTCTACGAATCGCCATTGTCGGATTTGGCAACTATGGCCAATTTCTCGCCGAAACCCTAGTTTCTCAAGGCCACACTCTCTTCGCCCATTCCCGATCCGATCACTCCGCCGCAGCTTGCCGTATAGGCGTCCCCTTCTTCACCGATCTTCATGATCTCTGTGAACGGCATCCCGATGTCGTCTTACTCTGCACTTCTATTCTATCCACGGAGAATGTCCTCAGAACGTTGCCGTTTCAGAGACTCCGTCGTAACACACTCTTCGTAGATGTTCTCTCCGTAAAGGAATTTGCAAAGAGTCTCCTCCTTCAATACTTACCCGAAGATTTCGACATTCTCTGCACACACCCAATGTTTGGTCCACAGAGTGTGAATTCAAATCACGGATGGCGAGGTCTACGGTTCGTGTACGATAAGGTTAGGATCGGCGAAGATAGATCCAGAATCTCAAGGTGTGAGAATTTTCTCGGCATCTTTGAGAGAGAAGGATGTGATATGGTGGAGATGAGCTGTGCTGATCACGATAGGTACGCTGCTGGATCGCAGTTCATAACGCATACGGTGGGTAGAGTTTTGGAGATGCTGAAGCTGCAATCGACTCCGATTAACACTAAAGGGTATGAGGCGTTGCTTGATTTGGCTGAGAATACTCGTGGGGATAGTTTTGATTTGTACTATGGGTTGTTTGTGTATAATAAGAACTCGCTGGAAATGTTAGAGAGGATGGATTTGGCTTTTGAGGCCTTGCGTAAAGAGCTTTTTGGTCACCTTCACGATGTTGTGAGGAAGCAGTTGTTTGAAGGTGAGGCACAGAAAGTTCGTGTTTTTCCAAATTGTCACCAAAATTTTGCTTCTTTGGATATGATCAGGTACACTGTTGTTCTTATGTTTGATATGAGACTCTTTGTGGATTTGATTTCTTGTTTCAAATGCTTATAACATACTGCAGGTCAAAAGATGTTGCTATGAAGTATGAATATAACGCCGAGTTTTCTGGAATTGTCAATGACAGTTCGAGGCTTAAGATTGGTATAGTGGGTTTTGGCAACTTTGGACAGTTTCTAGCAAAAACAATGGTCAAGCAGGGACACACGGTGTTGGCATATTCCAGAACAGACTACACTGACGCAGCTGCGAAGCTTGGTGTCTCGTATTTATCAGACCTTGATGATCTATTTGAAGAGCATCCTGAAGTTATTCTTCTATGTACGTCCATCCTTTCGACTGGAAAAGTTCTCAGGTCACTCCCGTTTCAGAGACTGAAGAGGAGCACACTTTTTGTGGATGTGCTTTCTGTTAAAGAGTTCCCGAGGAATTCGTTCCTTCAAGCCCTCCCACAAGATTTTGATATTTTGTGCACACATCCCATGTTTGGTCCACAAAGTGGCAAAAATGGATGGAACGGTCTTTCCTTTGTGTTTGATAAGGTTAGGATTGGAATGGATGATAGAAGAACATCTAGGTGTGATAGTTTTCTCGATATTTTTGCCCGTGAAGGATGTTCTATGGTTGAAATGTCGTGTGCTGAACATGATTGGCATGCGGCTGGATCACAGTTTATAACACACACGGTAGGAAGGGTTCTCGAGAAGCTGAGCTTGGAATCTACTCCTATCAATACCAAGGGTTATGAAACATTGCTAAAACTGGTGGAGAATACTGCTGGTGACAGCTTTGATCTTTACTATGGACTATTTTTGTACAATCCTAATGCAATGGAGCAGCTTGAGAGGTTCGATTTTTCTTTCGAATCATTGAAGAAAAAGCTCTTTGGACGACTACACCGTCTTCTGCATAAGCAGCTGTTTGGGAATGATAAGGAGACTCAAATCATGTTGGAGACAAGTGGTTTGTCGACATTCAGATGAGCTGATTTTCCTAAACCATCTTCGCTAAAGGCTAAGTAAACTATAAAATTGCTTAAGTTAATGTTCTCTCAGTCTGGCTCCTTGACTACTATTTCTATAAATTCCATCTTGATGCCGTGCAGTTTGATGAGTTGTAAAAGGCTTTGCTGATTCTAAGTCTATAAGCCTTTCTTGTAGCTTTATTTGACCCTGTAGTGGGTCTGTTGTATCTTTTGTCTTTGGAGTGGCTTAGCGGTTCCTACCAGTTTAGAATTTCTAAACAGATATTAAATGCAAAAAATATTTTGGGTTTGAAAATTTTTCATTTCTTTTATTTGGCCTATGGGTTTCTTCTGAAAAAGGTAAATTCTTTTTTCTCATTAAATGATTGAAATGATAACGGGATTGTCTTCCAAAGGTGACCATTAAATATTTTTCCTAAAAACTTTACATATTTGCATTTTAATCATCATTATTATTACTATTTTGACTATAATATCAACTTTCATAAATAAGCAATAAATATATGTTTTTTTTCTTAATATAAATAGATTCAATTAATACTCATCAAATCAAACCGGTAATTTCGCATTCATATAAACAACAAAAGATGGTTGTTTTCTGGCACTGCGTGTAAGACTGTCTACTCTTATATTATGCGTTCTTGGTATATGAATGAACTTTGAGTCATTGAAACTTCTTTTCACGATCATGATATCTTTCAAATACTTGCAAAAACAAGTTATTCTTCAAGTTTTGAAACCATCTTTACCAATTAAGAACAATTCATTGCAAATGTGACGTTAAACTGTTGTAAATTCCTCAAACATTATATTGCCCAGATGAGCGTTTATATTTCCGAATAAAGGGGTGAGAGACTACTAGCTCTCATGTTCTTTGCCCCCATCAGTAAATCAAAGTGTTCCAGCGTACTATACCATCCTTGTCCTAGATGATTATCATAATCTTTCCATGACCTATCCGTAAGACAACATCTTCCTGGTATGGAAGGTAAGCTTGACACATCCAGCTCCTTATGTTGGTTGGCCCTTTGTGTGAGTGAGGATTGTGCCACGGCCCAAAGTAATAATTCAGTTTCTGCCAATTTAAGAGTATTTGTCGCATCCCCGATCCTAGATAGAATCATCGGACGGGCCATGGTTCGAGGAAACGTACCAACCAGGTCATGAGACCTAAAGGCAAGCATTCCATGGTCACGAGGAATGGTTAAGTATGTTGGAAGACTAAGACTTAACTCATAGATAAGAACAAGGATAAGGGAGTTGGACGAGTGATATGGCAACTAGGCGGTGTAGACGGGTAGCTCGATCAGCTGAACGAAGTGTGATCGAGCTCTGTCTAGCTCACTCCAAGTTATGTCAGCTCAGCTAGCTGGAAAATTAGCTCACTCAGCTGGCCCAACTGGGAGTCAGCTCAACTCAGATGGATAGTGTTCGGGTCCTGGGTAGTTGGTTCGTGTCTGGGCCAGTGTCGGGCTGGTTGGTTGTGTTAGGTTGGGTGTGGGACGGTGAGGTCTTGGGTTGGGTTCCGTAAGCTTGTGTAAGCGGTCGGGCCTAGGTTTGACCCATTTAGGGGTGGTTATAGGCAATGGGGTGTGACTGGCTAAAGGTTACAACCTTTCGACCAATGGTCCCCATTCGCCCAGCAACTTGCACCCATTCGCCCAAGGCAAGGGCCAATCCCTTCCTCTATAAACAGAGGGCCTTCCTATCGATTATATCATCAGTTTTTAGAGTAAAAACTTAGAGAAATATCATGAGAGAAAAAAAAAAGAGAAAGAGATTCCGGCCAAGAGAAAGGTCGATTGTGGTGGTGGTTGTTTCCGGCGAGTGTACTCGTTTGGGAAAGATTAAGAATTGGAAGAACTGGTAAGGAGAAGCAAGTGGAAATCACCGTGCATATCTCCAATGTATGTGATGAACCATCGATCCAACTGACTAAATTGGCGGCTATAAAGGTCGAGCCGATGGTCTAATCGATCAAGGTTAGATCTGATTCTTCTTTGTTAAATTCGATGCATTCTTTTTCTTCTCTTTATGGATATATGTGAATAGGTGTGTAAGGATGGGTTGAAGGGTTGCGACCATTAACTCAGGCCGATCTCACCCAAACCGCGATCTAGGCCATGGGCCGGATCCGCGTATACTTCTCGATGGTTACTTGGTCAGTGGGGATGGTTGGTTGAATGACTAAGTACCCATGACAAATGCTTGGACTTTACCCAAAGGGTGCGAGTTCCAAAAGTTTCCAATGGATGAAGACCTTGACCGATCCATTTGGGACAGTCTGAGACTTGTTAAGCCAGACTTAGACATGGTTCTTCTAGCCGGGGTATTGAGTCGCAAGGTCTGATTGGTTTCAAGGCAATCAGGATGGGCTTGGGCCTTACATGGTTTTATGGATCCAGGCCTTGGGCCTGATCAAGTAAGAAGTTTTGTGGGCCTAATGGGCCGGATTTGAATGATGGCCGATCGAACCTAAACATTAACCGTGCGGTTGGATGGGACTAAGGGCGATCCTGCTATGGTCTTAATAAGATCAATTGGAATAGACTTGGACTTGGTCTAGGCTTAGCTTATTATTATATGATTTCTTAAGTAGAGGTTTATGCTATTCAAGGGAACCAAACCATGCATTGCTAGAATCAACCTTATGATATTGGATTATGATTAATGCTAAGTGGTTTATTGCTTCCGGATCTGAGGCTGATCATGGTCAAGCAAACGAGCCGTGAAGACTCTATCAGCAAGTGGTTGTGTGGTGTGTGGGTAGATCGACGTAGGAACAAACTTATGATTGCCTATAGAACAGACTAATTATTGTACTAAATCTCATTTCTTTTATTAATACAATATCCATTTGCCTTATTGGGTATTTATGTTGTTCGGTTAGTCTATTAACCTCTTTTTCAAATATGACTTAGTAAATAACAAACTTGAAAGGAATCAAATTGGAAAAATATGTTTAAGTAAGGTTGCAGGTCGAGTCAGGCCTTAAGGGCCGTGATCGGGTATTACAAGTTGGTATAAGATCCATGTTGATTCTAGGATCGTTGGGTTATGGGGTAGTACATCACACACACACTAAAGGGTCTCTCGGTAGGGTTGCCTCGATTGCTTAGCCTAGGGATTGAGTGTTTATTATATGTTATGTTTGAGCACTAACTTGAATTGGAATCCTTAAGGTGGAAAAAGCATACCGGGAATGAACCGTAAGAGTAAGAGCACAGTTGAGCAGGACAGTCAAGTGGCTGTAGATGAGGTTGACCCAACTAATTTGCCAATCGAGCCGATTGTCGGCAAAATTTGTGCGGGATTAACAGAGGAACCAACCGACCTTGCTGGAAACAAGAGTTTAGAATGTTGTTAGGCAGCAGTAGGAGTGATATGAAGAAGTAGAGTCCTCTAAAACCGATCCATTTACCAACCAGCACGATGGTGCAGCCATTGGAACGGCTAACTGGGATGCAGAACCGTCCATGAAGGACATATTGGGGGCCATGAAGGATATGGGTAACCGGGTGGATGCAGTAATACAGATTGTCACGCCTCTAGTGAACTCATCGGTTGGTCAAGCAACACTCGTAGCTACGGCCACACCCCTAGTCAATGGTTGGGCTGGAGAACCAGCCGAGGTGGTCAAGATCGACCCACCTGCGAGGGCCACGAGAAAGGTGGATTACCTGAGTCTGTTGGAAACACATATGCCGTCTGGGGACCAAACATTTCTCGGGTAGTACACACCCTATCGTAGCAGACAAGTGGAGAATCTGGTTGGTCCAGAACTTTGGTTCTACTCGTTTTCCTGATGATTACAAACGGGACATAGCGGTTCATTTCCTTGAATGGGACGTGCATAATTGGTGGTTGGCTTTGGATTAGCGCAATAATGGAAACCTCTGTAGTTATGCAGAATTTGAAATAGAATTCAACCGCAAATACTTTACTGCATAGGCTTGGGACAGATTGGAATCAAAATTCCAAGATTTGATTCAAGGCTGACGGTACGAGAGTATGAGGAGGAGTTCAACCGGCTTAGACTATTTGTGGGAAAGTAGTTGGAGGACGACTGTCGGTTCATTCGTGGGTTTAGGCCCGAACTGCTAACGCACTGCTTGATCCGTACCTTTCACATAGTATCTGAATTGATTGAAAGGATGGGAATGCTGGAGACTAACTTGGCGGAGGAATCCATGATTAAGTCTCGGTCTCAATCTGCTCCGTTCGGTAAGACCAACAACCAGAAGAGGAAATGGAATCAGATTGAAGGGATTAAAACCAAGTGGTGGACCTGGATTCCCTAAGTGTGGTAGACACCATGTTGGCGAGTTCTGGAAGACCATGGGGGCTTGTGGTTGATGTGGGAGCATGGAGAATTTGACAGGGACTGCAACCGAACAGGTTCGAGCCAAGGCCGGCCAGAAGGTGGTGAATATAAGACTTATTTCCATTGCGGAAAGACGGGACACTTCCATAGGGATTGTCCTAAGCTGCTGGAGAGTCAAGGAAAGAGCCGTGGGCACGTTGGTAGATCCAGACAAAACAGGCCAACTACAACTTCTCGGGTGTCAAGCTGTCCAAGGAAGATGGTGCAGCAGGGCCGCACGAGTCGATCACCAGTAAGATACTAAACTTAGCTTTTTAAATTCAGTAGCAATGTGTGGTATGGAACCTATAATGGTTAGGTACTTAGACATGGGTCTCTTGTAGGGACCCTAACGATTGGTGTTGTTGAAACATACATGCTTTTCGACACATGGGCTACACATAGTTTTGTGAGTCCAGATCTGGTCAGAAGGGTGTCGTTCCGGATGAGGACGGGGGATAGTTTTGGCATAGTGAATGCGGCCGGTGGGTAAGTGATGCCTTCGCTAGGGCTGTTAAAAAAATCCCAGTGGTGATACATGAAAAGAATATGCCTACGAATTTGATTGTTGTCCGCCTAAAGAATCACGAGGTGATACTAGGTATGGATTGGTTAGGAACGTATCGGGCTACTCTCGATTGCCACCACGGTGTGTGCATTTTGGGAGTGAGGTGAACTCGATCGAATTCCAAGGAAATAAACTAACTCAAGGGAAAGTAGTGTTTTCAACAGTCCGAGCGGAAAGGATGTGAGATCGGGGTTGTGAGGCTTATTTGGCCACAATTACCACTACGGAGGTCGGTGAGGGTGGTAACCTAGCTGTATTTCTGCTGGTGTCTGAGTTCGAAGATGTGTTCTGGACGCTAGATGGTGTCCCCCTGATAGGTCAGACCCCTTCATGATAGAACTAGAACTATGGACGGCTCCTTTGTCAAAAAAGTTATACTGCATGGCTCCTACCGTGATGGCCGAGCTAAAGAAGCAATTTGAGGAATTGCTCAATAAGGGTTTTATACGGCCAAGTAGTTTGCCGTGGGGAGCACCAGTCCTCTTTGTGAAAAAGAAGGATGGTAGTCTCTGGTTATGTATCGATTATCGAGGGTTGAACATGGTGACTGTGAAGAACAAGTAACAGCTACCTCAGATAGACGAGTTGCTGGATCAGCTCAGGGGAGGAAAGTGATTTTCCAATATTGATCTGGCTTCGGGATACCATCAGATCCTGATATAGCCTAATGACGTGAGGAAGACAGCATTTAGGATCAGGTATGGCCACTACGAGTGCGTGGTTTTGCCATTCAGTCGGACTAATGCACATGCTGCATTCATGAAAATGATGAACAACGTTTTCAGAGATTTCCTGGACAAATTTGTAATCATTTTAATAGATGATATACTCGTATACTCCAAGGATGGAGAATCTTATGAAAGACATTTGCGAGCCATGTTGGAACGATTACGTGAACATAAGCTTTATGCTAATCTCTCCAAGTGCAGTATTTTGGCAAAAGAGCATTGGGTTTCTTGGCCGTATTGTGTCCGACCAGGCTGTCTCGGTTGATCAAGAAAAGATTAAGGCCATACGAGATTGGCCTCAACCGCACAATGCCAGTGGAGTAAGGAGCTTCCTTGGGCTAGCGGGTTATTAAAGAAATTTTTTGAAAGGGTTCACAAGCTTGGCTCAGCTATGACACGGTTGATTGGGAAGGACATGAAGTTCACATGGTCTAAAGAGTGTGAGAAGGGTTTCTCGGCACTCAAGGATGTGATGACTAGTGCACCGATCCTAGTTCTGCCATAAACCGACCAACCCTATGTGGTCTTCACGGACGCATCCATAACTGGATTTGGTTGCGTGTTAACTCAACATGGGAAGGTCATTGGTTACACGTCAAGGCAGCTAAAGAAACATGAGGGAAACTACCCCACCCATGATTTGAATGGTTGCGGTAGTGTTCGCCATACAGATTTGGCGATCATACTTGTATGGTACCAAATTGCAGATACTGACATACCACAAGAGTCTAAAGTATGCGAAGGTGGATGGAGTTTGTGGCTGATTACGTTCTACACATAGCATACCATCCGGGCAAGTCTAACCTAGTGGCTGCGCCTTGAGCCGGAGGAGGGTTGATGGATCGGCCAAACGGAAGGCGGACGACCTGAAAGGCATGGTCCGTACTATGCAATTGAATGCATTGACCGGGACGAGCAAACCAATTGGATCAGAGGCGGTGAATCGAGCCGACCTTCTTACCCGGATTTGGTTAGCTCAAGGTCAGGATGAGAACCTGAAGAAGGTTTCTCTGAATAATAGGACTGAGTACAAAACCACGAAGGATGGTACCATCCTAGTCCATGGACTGGTTAGCGTTCCTAATTGTAGAGGGCTGAAAGAGGAGATTATGAGAGAAGCTCATAAGTCTAAAGTCTCGGTTCATCCTGGTGAAACCAAGATGTATCAGAACCTCAAAATGTACTATCATTGGATCCATATGAAGGTTGATGTGGCAGAATGGGTGGTTAAGTATCCCACTTGTGAACTCATCAAGGCCAAGCATCAGGTTCTGAGTGGATTGTTACAGAGTTTGCCTATTCTGAAATGGAAGTGGGACCATGTCACAATGGATTTTGTGACTGGGTTCCCAACGACCAGGAATAAGAAAGATGCGGTTTGGGTCGTGGTGAATCGCCTGACCAAATCAGCACACTTTTTGGCCATCAAGAAAATGGATGGTGTTGATCAGATTGTACGCAAGTACATAGATGAGATCATCCGACTACATGGTCTTCCGGCTAGAATTATATCAGATAAGGATCCAAGGTTTACATCCCACTTCTGGAAAGATTTTCAAAAGGTTTTAGGAACGAGGGTAAACATGAGTACCGCCTATCACCCACAGACGGATGGACAGTCCGAACGAACGATCCAGACATTAGAAGATATGTTGCGAGCATGTGTCTTGGATTGGGGCGACTCATGGGAGAGCTCATGGGAGAGACATTTACCCTTAGTGGAATTTTCTTACAACAATATCTTCCATAGGAGTGTTGGCATGTCGCCAGATGATGCTTTATATGGGCGACCATGCAAGACATCACTATGCTGGACCCAAGTGAGGGAGCATATTATTATTGGTCCAGAGATTGTCAAGGAGACAATGAAAAAGATTAAGTTCCTGAAGGATAAGATGAAAGAGGCTCAGGATCGACATAAGAACTATGCGGGTTAACGTAGAAAAGATCTCGAGTTCGCGGTCGATGACCTAGTGTATCTCAAGATGATCACCTTCAAGAAACGGGTGAGAATTTCCGAGGGAAGGAAATTATACCCCAGATACTTGGTCAATCGAGGATTATTGAAAGAGTTGGTAAGGTGGCTTACAAGTTGGATTTGCCAACCGAGATGGAAGCATTCCATAATGGGTTCCATGTCTCTCAACTCAAGAAATGTCTAACGGACCAATATATTGTTATTCCAGCTATTCCAACCGATCTGGGCACAAATCTAACCTTGGGAAGAACCGGCAAGGAAAAGTAAGTGGAAATCACCGAGCATGTCTCCCAGGTAAGTGATGAACCACCGATCCATTAGACTAAATCAATGGCCATAAGGGTCGAGTCGATGGTCTAATCGATCAAGGTTACATCTGATTTTTCCTTGTTCTATTTCGATTCATTCTTCTTCTTCTCTTTTTGTATATATGCGAATAGGTGTGAAGGATGGTTTGAAGGGTTGCAACCCTTAGCTCATGCCGATCTCACCCAAACTGCGATCCTAGGCCATGGGACGGATCCGCGTATGCTTCTCGATGGTTACTTGGTCAATGGGGATGGTTGTTTGAATGACGAAGTACTCATGGGAAATGTTTGGACTTTACCGAAGGGGTGCAAAGTCCAAAAGGTGTCAATGGATCAAGGCCTTGACTGATACATTTGGGACAGTCTGAGACTTGTTAAGCCGGAATTAGACATGGTTCGTCTAACCGCGGTATTGAGTCGCAAGGTCTGATTGGTTGCAAGACAATCCGGATGGGCTTGGCCCTTACTCGACTCTATGGATCCAGGCCTTGGGCCGGATCAGGTAAGAAGGTCTGTGGGCCTAATGGGCTGGACTTGAAAGATGGTCGATCGATCCTAGACATTAATCGTACGGTTGGATGGGACTAAGGGCGATCTGGCTATGGTCTTAATAAGCTCGACTGGAATATGCTTGGACTTGGTCTAGGCTTGAGTAGAGGTTTACGCTATTCAAGGGAACCAAACCATGCATCGCTAAAATCAACCGTATGATATCGGATTGTAATTAATGCTAAGTGGTTTATGCACTATGTATCACCTTGAATCCTTTACTCGCAATTGTTTCTTACTTATGTCATCCTAAGACTATATACCATAAATAATTTATTTTTGGTGGAAATCATATTTTATTTGCTATTTTCCACAAACCAATTTATGGGAAAACATCTACAAATGGAAAATAAAACAAAAACCAAACTAAATGACAAACTTTTAAAACAAACTACCACAAAAAATTATATCCAAAACATATAAATCATGCCATGACTACTAATTTAAAACACGACCCCATGTCGGAGTCTGGGCTGTTTTCAATTTATTAAACTTCTTTGCCGGAGAAGAATATTTCTCATTGCTGCTTACACTATTCATCTGGTGAAAACTAAAAACATAACAGGTATAAATTCAACACATTCGTGAATTTCTCGTCTCTTACTCTTCTCATTTATATTTCGATCAAAAAAAACTCTTCTCATTTTTGGCTTCCCTTCATCTGACATATCCATCTCTTTTTCTCACATCGGAAATGTTTTATCAGTACTCAATCAACCTTTTTGCATCTTAATATATATATATATATATATAAACACACACACATACTATATATATATGTGTATATATATAGTAGATATATAGATACAATAGTTGAAGATCAATAAGACTTTGTCTCAAGAAGGAAAATCAGCAAGTACATGCTAAGAGAAAAAGATCATACTCATTGGACTTACATAATAACGCAATATCTGAAAGGAAAAAAATTGACTGTGGAAAAGTTAGCATTAGTGAAAGATCAGAAAAACCATATAAAATATAATCTAACAAAACTACAATAACCAATTGGTAAAAAACAATAACTACTAAAACATAAATCTTGGTGCTTTTGAAATCAACTTCTCTTCTTGGTTATCAAGGTTGTAGTGCAGGTATTTTCGAAACAAGAGATTCAGAAGTGTTTCCTGCATCACAAAATGACACATTGAATAACCAAAACAAAAGCTGAATCAAGAGTTTCTAGTGTTTATAACATTTTTCAGAAAACGTATCTGACCCAACTTAACATGACACAGTGTTGCAGAATGGTGCAAGGATAGAAGTAAAGTTGATCAGTTAATTACCCGTTGAGGTCAATATAATAGACTAAAAGCAAATTGTCTGTGAATTACTCACTCGTGAATCTCGACAAGATCATTAGTAACTTTTGTTTTATGTCAGTAACCCAATTCTAATTCCAAAGTTAATAACCAATACGCAAATAACCTATTTAGATAATCTCTAACCTAATTTCATATTTTACTATAAAAAGAAATAATGAATAAACAAAAAAAAAGTGATTACTCCATTTATAGAATAATCTTTTTTCGTTTCTTCATTACTCTAATTTTTGCTTAATTTTGCAGTAAAATGTAGAGTGAGATAAGAAATGCTGTTAGAAGCTCAAAATGAAAAATACACAATTATAAAGAATAATTTGAAAGCAACCAACCTGCTACAGAATTGACGTGGCATATATTTTTTCCCGCTATTTGAAATGGCAAGATCAAAAAAAAAGAAAAGAAAAGCCTATTTTAAATATATAGATTGGAGTTTGTGATGCTTCGCACGAAATTGTTTTTTTGTTATTTGTTATTTGTTGTTAACCTATATAGTGTAATGTATCGGTGGTTGAGTCTTGAGTTTGCATTTAGAAGTAATGATTGTGTGAATGTCGTTTAATTTTTATAGCAGCGTGTCCAAGAAGGTGATTGTCCTTGACAAAGAGCAGCAGAGGTATTTGTGCATGTGTCACTTGTTAATGAATTTGACTAATTCTAAGAGTGATTAATTTACAAATTATTTTTAACCATATTTTACGAATTTTATTATAAATGATGATACTACATAACATACCTCAAATGTTGTAATACTTCTCAGTTAATATATAAATATTTTGTTATTTTATTTACTATCTTAATACTGTAAAGTAACATAGAAGCCTCGTTACTCCAATTTTGTAAATTTATTTAAAATATTATATATATATATATATATATATATATATATAAATTGAATGAGAAATACAGAATCTTTGATTTTTTCCAAGTACAATTAAATTTCTCTTTTTTATCACTAAATTTCACCATTATTTTTTTAATGTATTAAATTGTTTTACGTTGTTCTCAATATTATTTGTTTTGAGAATAAGCATATGAAAAAACTTAAAAATATTTTAAACTCTGATGAGCATTTGAAAATGGAATTTGACTCACAACCGGAATAAATATTTCTTATCAAATATCATAACCTTATCTTAGAATTAAATTATTTTCATCAAAATTGAATTATTTTATATTTTTTCAATTTTGTTTCTATTTTAATAATGATAGTAAGTAGAAGTAGTTTCTTAAACTGTGATTTATTGGTCTAACACACAGAACATGGATTCATTATCTCTTTTGTAAGTTTGTTTTTAAATATTTTGGTATTTTATTTTCTCATAGTTATTTTATAAGAGTTACATGTTTTAAAAAAATAAATATCCAATTTATTGTATATAAAAAATTATTGTAGGTTAGATAGACATGATAACAAACTAATATTATTTTTTACCAATTAGAAATAAACACGACTAAATATTTTAGGTTATATTTGAGAAAAAAATAAACCACATTATCTAGATAGCTGATTAAGTTTTTTTCTAAAAATAATAGTACTGATCAATTTTTAAAACATAAATTTTAAACTGATTTTATTGAATGAAATCAGTTCGTTATAGGGAAATTGTCAAAAATACTATTTTCCTTGTATCACTTTTCAAAAATAATTTAATCACTTTTACCCTTGTATTTTAAGAGGAAAAAACATACTTATAACCATTGGGTTAATTAATCTAAGACTTAGGGTTTAGAGTTAAGGGGTGGTGTAGGGTGGGGGTAGGGTTTAGGAATGTAAAATTTAGGATTCTAATTAATTTTAAAAAAATTTGCCCCTTAAAAAGTGATATTTTTAAAAATGTCTCTTTAATAAAGGTAAAAATGAAAAGTGGTACAGTGAAAATGGTATTTTTTAAAATTCCCCTATGTTATATATTTAAAATTATTTATCATAATTTTTATGTTGATTTTGATTATATGAAATTTAAAAATAAGTGTGTGGGTTAATACTGGAACGGGAAACTGACATGTGAAGGTGTAAGATTATACGTCTAACCAGAGCTGGATTTGAGAATTTGGAAATCCTTAATATTTTAAACAGATTTTATATTAGAAAAAAACAAATTA
>CAJHQP010010243.1:0-19307 GCA_905132765.1 Moricandia arvensis
TATTGTAATTACGTGAGGATATACGAGAGTATAGTATAAGGTTATATCTCAGGTATTTAAATTTTTAAAAAAATAATATAAATGAAATTTCACCAAAATTCAAGAAATAAACTTGTAAAAGAGAAAATATCCATATTTCTACAGTAAATTCAGATGATTATAGTTATAATAAATTTGCTTACTATTAAAGTCAACAATTGAACAAATGTCGAAATAAAACAACACATTTACATTTTCGTGAATTGTTTTAATAGTTACAAAATTATATGATTTATAAAAAAAGATGATAAAAATAGTGAAATTTAATGTAACTTATTATTGAAAGTAAATAAAAAATAAATAAATCATAAGTTATGTGAACATAAGATCTAAAGTTATCATATCTAAATAATTTAGAAAATAAAAAATGGTACGTTTTAACTTAAAAGCTTAAATATAATTTCAACATTGATAAGAAAAAAATATATATACCTGAAAAGTTTAACAAGAGACACAATATCAAATAAAATGACAAAAAATAAAGAAGGGAAGAAGTGCAACTAGATGACTTACACAAAACAAAAAAATTAAAAAAATGTACACCGACATAATACAAATAGAACATAAACTTATTCAAACAATCACAATAATCATATTAGAAAATATAGTCAACCGAGCGAAATTGAGACTAGATCATTTACAACAAACAAATTCAACGGAAAAAATGAAAAGAAAAAGAAAATAACCAAAAACAAATAACGATCAACACCTAATAGCACCAAGTCTTTCAAAACTAAACACAATTTAAAAAAAAAACATAATTGACACTTCCCACGCGTAGCGCAGAACGGCCCTAGTGTATAATAAAGAGACATATTCGTTGATGATATTCTCACATGTAAATATTAACTGTGGTTTCATGTTATTTTTTTTTAAGTTTCCGTAAGCCCTTTTGATTACGAAACTGTAATTGACTACATCAAATAACATTGTAATCGCTTATCATAAGAATATTTAAACTATTTTAATAACAATTTTGTCTTGATTAACATTTATGTTATTCATTATTATAATAATGCAAAAAATCCAAAACAAACATCTCAATTCTTTATTTCTATGTCAACTTTAATACTTTATTATAAGACTCCAAATAAGAATATTATGGAGTTTTGCTATTAAATAAAAAATAACAGAGCAAAAATGTAAAAATACTTCAAAGATATTATGGTTGGGCATCGTATTTATTCACCATAGTTAACCAAAACTTAACAAAGAAATTGGCACATGCAAACCATAGGTTTTCTTTTTATTGAACCAATGCATGTACTCATCGACTTAGGTGCGTGTGTCTCACGACATGAAACTTGACATTCATAATCAACGCACACCCCATGTTTATTTACGGGGACTTGTTCTTGACAGAATTGTTTCTTTTGTGCATTTACCATCATTCCTGTTGAATATAAAATATCAGATTTTGTAGTGAAAATGAAAAAAATACTAATTTTCTCTTTCTCTAAAATATAAAATTTATCTATAAAAAGAAAAATACTGATTTTAAAATTTATATTTTAAGAATTATAAACAATAGAATGAGAGAGATTTAATTAAAGGAAAAATTGAGCATATGATTTAATCAACAAAGTATTTTCTTTTCTTTGGTGAAGATATACTTTGAAAAATTTCTGAATATTACTGATAAATTGAGAGTACCATATAGATATGTTTTTAAATTATTTTTATTTTAAAAGTAACCCATTTCTACAAAAGTATAAATATAATGTAATATATTAACTAAGCATGGATGGTCTAGTGGTAGGCGAATTCTGGTAAGTTAAACGACCCGAATTCGAAGCAATCCTACGGTACTAACATGTGTGGTCATGCAACATGATTTTTAATTCTCATTCTGAGAAACGGGGTCTATTTGGTGCCAGTGGAAACCGCGGCGGACTAGTCGTTTGGGCTTCGACTCATCAAATACCACGGAATTGTAAAAATAATATATTATATAAATTTAATGAAAACAATATGGCCTTAATAGTTATGAAAACATATGTTACCAAATTTGAATGTTTTGAAAAAAGAAAACTGAAAGATAGATGATAAAAAGTGGAAATATGTGGAACCATTTTCTATATTATAGTTTTTCATAAATTATTAAGACCATATATAATTTATACAAAACCTCTAAAGTCGGTTTTTCTAGGTTTTGTAGTTTTTATGTATGTTATGAAATTTACATAAAATAGATACTGAAATAGCAACTTCTACAGTAAATAAATTATGATGTATTTTACACAATATAGTCAGAATGATACTTACACATATCAGTTTCATATATTCATGATCAATTTATTATATAACGAGTATGTGTAATGTGTTAAGATAAACTTAAAATACAAATACAAACCTAGAACAAGAATGAGGAAGAAAGTGAAGACTGTAAACGAGATTATAGAGGTTTTTCCTCATCCTATATGAGAGAAGCGTTTTTTTTTTAATAAACACTTACAGAAGTGAACTGATAATGGTTTAAACTTTAAAAAAGAGAGGTGATGTAGTTTTGTCTTGGTAACATGCTTATATATATAGCTAAAATTTCTAATTTAAGCAATTCACTTTATTATGATCCGTTTTAGCCAAATCTAATTTGGAAAAAGTTCCAATTTTTTTGCTCATTAGACTTGTTCACTTATTTCTTATATATAAATAGAGTGGTACATGTCATATGTTGATATTCTTGTAATTATTATTTTTGATATTGTCAAAACTTTGCTAATTATGGTAATTTGAAAATTATGAAATGAATTGCACCCTATACTATAATTGTGGGAGTCAAAACTCGAGCAATTAAATTTGATTAAGAAAATTTAAGAGAGCAAAAATTTCTAAGTTTGAATCACAAAAAAAAAATTCAAAGATTAATTTTATTGGTTTGATAGTCGCTTTTTGGTACCAAAATTTGAGATGTCTAGTTAATCTCTATGTAACCAATATGTCTGCGTAAAAATAATAGTACTATCTTTGTCTCTTTTATTCTTCCTCTTTTGTAGATGTAAGGTAAAAGTACTCTCTTCATCTAATTTATTCTTCTTGTTTCATAGATGCAGCTACTAACTACAAATAGAATATACTATGATATTTTGGAGATTTATTTCAGCCTTTTCTACTTAGACCTTCTATTATGGGTCTTAAGTGAGGTTTTAGATGGATTACTTTCAACTGATCACCAATTGATAATATTCATAATAGTTTACTATTCATAATATTATGCCAATTTAATAAGGATTACAACTAGGGACCAAATAACTTTGAAAGTGGGCTACTTGGAAGGGAGAAAAGTGAGAAGAAGGAAACGATAGTTTCAAATTTTAAAACCTAATCCAGGTTTTATTTACATTAGAAATAACCTGGTTTTTGAAATTAAAGTAAACCACATTTAATTGGACATCAAATTTAGTTCGGTTTACCTTAACCTAGTTTTCATTTAAAATTCTGCTACTAAACACATACAAAAGTATGTTAGAAACTTAAATGGGATACACAAACCTTCCACCAAAATTAAATATGACCTAATAATCTTCCATTTTTTAAAAAAATCAGCTACCCCAAGGGGGATTTACCAAAATGACATAAAACTTGATTTTAAATGCAAAGTTTACCCCAAATTCAATCAAATGCACAAAAGATAGTGAAATTACAACTATCAACTTGTGACCAAACAAAAAAATTACGATTATAACCCTGTGAAGTCTTCTCGAGTTAATGGAGTCTTCTATGAGAAGACATCTCTAGAAGTATTCTCACGTATTCATTATTAAAATAGTTTTATAAAATTTATAAAAAATATTTTGATGGAAGATAAATTGAAATCATCTAATTTTAAAAAAAAATCTAAATGATGTAAGTTTAGATTTACGAAAATTGGTTTTTTTTTTCAATGAGTGAATATAGGTTGTACATCATGATTGTCATTTTTTAGGGTTTGGTAACATATGTTGCAGTATTGTTTGTATTTTTAAGGTTATATTTTAGAATCGTAATTTAAAAAAAATTGACATATATATGTTTAATATTATATTTATTAAACATTTTATAAGTTGATTTTATGTTTAATGAGGTGTTTTCTGATATTTAATTACTTCTTTTTAGAAGATTTATTGGGAAGTCTTCTAATATATGATGAATTAGAAGACTTCATGAGAGTTTTTTGAAACAGATAGTAAATTTAGGGTTTAGAAGACATCCTCAGAAGTCTTTTAGTGCATTTTATGTTAAAAAACTTTTTAGGAAGTCTATTATTTCCCACAATTTTAGTAAAAATCTGAGTTCCGGTTAATCATTAATTTAATAATAAAAGAATAATTTTATTAGGTTAAAATTGAAAACCCTAAAATTATTTTTGTCTCATGTATGACCTCATTCTCTTGTTCCTTTTCTCCTCTTTCATTATCTCTCATTTTCTCCCATATCTGAAAAAGAGTAGTGATTGTGGACGCACACAAGTTCAGTGACGCTATTGTCTTCGACCCTAAGCGTAAGGTTTACCAAAAGCTCCCTCACCTTGTCTCTTCCGAGCTCAATCTAGCTTTGTTGTTTCTGATGTCTCCGTTAACTCTGGTTCTAAGTAAGCCCTTCTTCTCAGGCTGTTTGTGTTTGACCACTGGATCTTCATGTTTCCCGCTACGATTTTACTCGTTATGTTTAATCTGAGTTTGGTCGGACTTACTATGGAAAGATTATACTCGACAGTGGGTTATTTCGAAGGAATTTTATTGATCAGAAAAGAGTAATAGTTTACAGAGTATGAAAATAGGGCAGAAAGTAAATGGTGCTCGGCTGAGCTAGTAAGAAAATACAAGTCGGCAAGAAAGTAAATGAGAAAAACCCTAATTTTTAGCCGCCAAATCTCCCCTCCCATCGTTGGCCTCATCTTGCTTTTATAGATATACCCTATTCTTTTGTTCGCCCTAGGTCTACCTGGCCCAATGGACTAAATCCTGCCTTTTAAGCGAGTAACTGGGCCGAGGAATCGAGCTGTCAAGTCGAGCTCATGCATTAAGCTTGTGGCGCCAAGTAAAGTAGAGTCTCGCAGCCGAGCGTGAGTGTTGAGCCGATAGGAGTCGAGTTAGCCGATCGCGGATTATTTGCTATTTAATCTATACAATTTTTGTGTTTGGTCTTCTCATTTTCATGTTCTTTTTGAATTATATATGTAGAGTTGTTTGTTTGAATAGAGGAAAACCATATAGATATCTTTTAATCATGGTCTCTTTATTCTTACATTATAGTTTGTCTTATTGTCTCGGGCTGTTTGTGTGTTGACTTTCTTTTATTAAAATATTTGGTTGGATAGTATAATTGTTTTGACGGATCTAATGTAAAATTATTGCATAAATAGGTGGTAGTTGAAATTGAAAGATGATACTGGAACTTAAAACATAAGCAAAATTTGATCTCGTTTGAAACTAAAACTCGTGGATTAGGTAGTCTATTGTTCGCACGCACTTTATGAAATAAAGAGCTACGACGTGATAGAGATAACAATTTTAGGTTTGTTTGTGGATGTTTTAGACAGTGAAATAAAGAGCTACTATGAGGAATAGTTTGAAGAAATTCAAGAATATAGATGTTGTTTTCAAAGCTTTTTACTCTATGAAATTCTTGTATTAAAAAAAACATGTGAGGATGAACCTCTGTCTCTTTAGCGATTAATTCAAAAAAAAAAGCAATCTATGTATCTTGTATCAGTCTTTTTTATGACAGTAGCTGACATATCTATTCATAGCAATGTGGTTGTCCTTTGATTTGTATCCAGTCAGTTGATTTGGCCGTTATTTTTAAAAACATGAGTACTGTCGCAAGCTGTTACTTGCAATGATGCAGAGGAAGTGAAGGGGATATATTGATTGGACTTACATTCTTAGGGAAGGTTTATAAGTGACTAACTTGACCTGAGATTGCTGAATATCTCTCAGTAAACAATATTTGTGACAACATCTTTTCTGGTTCTACCTTCTGTGTACCTCCGGCATTGTGACTCGTGAGAGACCAACATACAACTGGCCATGACTGAAAACTTGTCTTGGGAAGATAGAGATCCACCTGTTTAAGACTATGGCCTTGGCTCTTATTTATAGTCATCGCATAACATAGTCTTATTGGGAATTGCCTTCTTCGAAAAGTGAATGGATGCATAGTATCGTTTGGAGATAACTGAATCATAGGGATCAAGAATTTCTCTCCCACGTGAGTCCATGTTAAAAGCTGAGCCTCTAGAACTCTGTGTCCTAGACATGCAAGCACCATCCTAGTACCATTGCAGAGGCCATTACGCTGATTCAGATTGCGTAAACATCATCACTGGAGCTCCGACCTCAATACATAGTTTAAGGGTTGGCAAACCTGGAAACTCAAGTGAGTTTAAGTATTCTTGAGTATAGTTTTTTGTCCAGTCGTCTTCTGGTGTGGACTCAAATGCGAAGCTGTCTGAACTCAAATACTCCCTTTCTGCAGCAAGGACCCAGAAGGTAAGAGTTAATTTCACTAGCACTGGCATTTGTTGATGCTAATATAGCTCTTTCTCTTATGTAACTACGGTTCAAGTAGTTATTGATGATTATTGAGCTACTTCAGCTTCATTGTGTGTTTGTGCTGAGACATATAGTAGTGTCAAAGAAAGAAAATATTGAGAACAAAAAATTGACCATTTTTTTAGTGTTGTAAACCTTAACATATAAATATCTTAACTCGATCATCAATTGTATCATGCATGTAAACCTCTGCAATTTTAACTTGTAACATGCCTTGAGATTCTTACTCTGTACACTGTAACACATGAGTTTTTCCAATCATAAAGATACTCTTTGGTAATATTCCAGGAGAAAAATAAAAACCATGAAGCATATACACTACGGTAAAGTACAATTCTTCTCAGTCTAAGAAAGATACTATACAGTTAGTCAAAAACATTTGTGTACTCATTCACCTGAAAATTAGCAAGTTTTTGTTCATCAGTCCCACAGATTTGTGAAGATAGATGTTTACCAGTTGTGGCCCGTAAGTGTTGAGGAATCAAACCAGATTCCACCTATCTTGATTCACAGATTCTTAAGAATCGATAAACTCTTAGACACACCAAAATGATCACCCGGTTCACCGTGTTAAAGAACGGCTACATCCGGAGGGGAGAACTCTTGCTCCCCAACTGCCTCCACTATATGTCACCGGAAAACCACCTCCGGTGGTGGTGTGTACAAGCCATCGCTCACCCGCAAACCACAACCCGGTTTGCTTACAAGAGGAACAAAGAATAAGAAAAGAATCCTAGAACCCGAGAATGAAACCTCCTCACTCTCTCTAGATCTCTCTCATCTCTATCTCTCTCTCAGTCAAGAAACGCCATTGAAGAGGTGTTGAAGAAGCTCGTCACTCTTACGAAGAAGTTCTCAGTCTTATTGATCGTATATTAGCTTCTCACGTGTTGTCCCACGTGACTCAGCACCAAGTAGACTAAGACCAAAAGACTCTAGTTCCTTCAGCGTCTTTCTAATACTTCTTTCACTAGAAACCTTCTTGCCCATCTAGAGTGTCATCCTAGAGCTTGACCAGCTCTCGTCTATTCCTCTTTAAAGTCACCGTTTCATTCTCGGTACGAGATGATAACTGGAGATGAACCGAAGACCAATTCTAACAATCTCCACCTTGGTCTAGGTTCAACTCAATCTCAGATGACCTCTTTCTTCAATCATGACTTATGACTTACGAATTTTGAATCCTCCGATAACACCTTCACCGAAGCCTCCAACACTGCTCTCGTGCCGGATCCGCAACTCATGACCAGAGAATCTTCAGCCTCTATCTCTAGTCTTTGGAGCCTCCTGAAACTTTCAGTTTCAACTTCTAGCTTTGCACACCCCACATCAATCTTAAACGAACCTGCATAAGTCTGACTCATATAGCAAACGTCTCATTAGTAACATCAATGAACTAGACATATATATTGTGAATTTCAGAAGTAAGGTTAGACTTTCTTCTGAACCAACAAACCAATAACTCTGTTCACTTAGCTCCACACATCCTTGTGTCAGCCAAAACTCCCATTGATGCTCCCTTCAAAACTTGTAGGCAGTCCTGCACTTAACCATCACTTGAGTATGACTCCTGATATAAACTCCTGCAGTGAGTTCAAGTCTTTAGTCTCCTCTCATTTCAATAAAGTGCAAACTTGAATCACATTAGCTTCATTCCTTGAAGCTACTTTGATTCCCTGTAAAATAATCTCAAAACAGTAGTTAATACCACGAGATAATACATTTTACAGATCAACAGAAATTTCCATAAGCTAAACCGCTCATGAGCTATCAATCACACAGTCTCCTTTATGATCTCTGTTCCAATCATAAACATGTTTCAGTGATTAAGACAAACATATCCTACTGCAACTTGATTCTAGTGCTAGCCTTTTGTTTCTTATCATGTGCACTGATGTTAGAAACAAACTCCCTTGAATCTATGCTGTAGATCCTTGAATCATACATGCTTCAATCTGAAACAATCCCTGACTCAAACCTGTAAAACAATCTCAACCAACATCTTGTTAGTCTTAATTAAAATCTGAGATTGTACTTACAGTGACTTGCTTGAACTTTAAGCATTAATTTGCTCCGTTGTTGTTACCAACAAGACACGCCGCCTAGCTCCACCTTGCTAGGAAGACTTTCGAAACCAATATCTTTTCTTAACCTTGTTCAAACCCTTCTGTACCAACAGAACCGTCATGCCAAGAAACTTAAACCTCCGTCAGCTTCTTTATATCAGTCTCACATCCACTGTCGCATGATACTCCAGAGACTACCTTTTAACAGCTTACATAGATATCACATCTAGAATCCCTGATATCACTTCTGCTGTAAACCCCACCACAATTGGTGTCCGCATCACATCCCCTGAGAAGAACTCCTTTGATTTTCCTCTTGTGATGTTGTACAGATACAAGTCATCCTTACTTGTTGGTAGAACCAAGTCTCATACCAACTGAGCTCTCGCTTCCCTTGAGACTTAATATCCGCAGCTGTGCAAATACCAATTCTAGAATCCACGGTATCAATCTTAGCTGCCACTTTTCCCTGCAAAACATTTACTTGAATGCATACTACTCCACCATCATCACTGTCGTCTCTAACCTGAACCCAAAAAATCACCAGTACTATCTTGACATGTCTTCTCCACTGATGAACCTTCACGTATCTGTCCAGTAAGTCATAAACCGAGAACAACTTCTCCATGATGTAACCAGACCAATATCTTTGTCTCCAAATGCAGAACTGATCTTTTTTTTTTCTTGCATTTGTATCCTGCTAGGACTTTCTTTCAGTTGCATACATCTGCGGTAAGATAATCTGCTTGACCATGCCTTACATTTCCGATCAACCTGCTTGAAGTGACTTAAACCTGAGACAATATCTCCTGAACCTCACGGCTGTCTCTTTCAATTTCTTTTCGTTAGAAAACCGCTTGAAACACACTTCAATCATCTTCATCTTTGAACCACCTTCCAGACCTCTTTCTGAAGTCACTAACCTGCAACTGAAACCTTAGATGTTCGTTACTTTTCCAAAGCATCTAACCAGACCGGAAAGCTTCTTAACGTCTTGACTTTTCTTGGCCATTCTGTCAGCTTCATGCACAAACCAGTTCTGAATCTCAATCTCCAGTGAATTTATTAACCTTTAACTATTCCCTTCCGAGCTACGTGTCAAACACACTTCCAAATACATAGCTCCATTCCAAATACATAGCTCCACTTGAAGTCTAAACATGTAATCTGAGCATGCTTGCTCATCATTTAGTAGCACTGACTCCACCTGGAAACCACGTTATTAGAATCTCTCGTGCCTCTTACGCTTAGCTCAGCCGTTACGTTAAATCTTTCTTCACTGCACTCCCATCAGCATAAGACGTTTGGTAATAGGCTGACTGAATAGCTCCCATGATGTACTGGAAATCAGTCCCAACATACTATTCTTTATCTTGCAGCCGCTTCAAGTTAATCAGAACACAAACTCCACCCTTTTTTTCAGTTGTAGAAATTTGAACACTTCCTGAACTTGTACACTGGAAAAATGAGTGAACCAGAGACATGACAATCATACTGAGCCTTGAGTCTTTACGTTCTGTCACTTTTATGTATCTACCTTGATACAACCAGAAGACTCCCTGCTGCTTCCCTTTAGAACCTTTTAAACCTCAGATTAACCTCAACAGGATTTTCTGCAAATTCAAGTTACACAAGCATCTTTTCCTTGGCTTGCTTTAAACTGAGATTATGCCTTAGAATCTCCATTGTCTGGGTCTCCCTATAACCAGGCACACTAGGTATCCTTGACTCTTTTACTTGAGCCATATACCAGAAACTAGACTCTTTCTCCTAGTTCCCCTAGCTTTAGCAAGAGTAACACTCTCAGGCCTTATCACACGATCCACTTTCGTGCCACCAAGAGCTTCAACATAGCCTTGTCTCAGCCACCATCAAATAACCTCACATTCATATCTGAAACGCTTCTATAATCCACTGAGAAATCCACCTTGAGTTGAGAACTCCACCTTGAGCATAGGACTCCACCTTGAGCTTGACTCAACTACCATCAAAGCTTCAAATGCTTCTTTCTCAGTTACCAAACTAACTCATCTGATTCAGCAGACGACTGGTTGTTCCACACCCAATCTTCTTCTAAGCTTTAACCAGTTTCAGTTTCCTTGTGATTTTGAAGACTGCACATGCTTCCTTTAGAGCCTTGACTCTTATTCTGGAAGGTTGCAGCACTAATTCACTTTTTTTTTCTTGAATCTTCTCTTGCTGTTCCAAGCTTCTTCGATGATCCACCTTATAAAACTTGATAATCACAGCATTCAACTGAGTTTCAGAGACTTAACTGTAGACAAAACCATCTCAAAACTTCCCATAAACTGACAAACTTTGCAGCCATTTACTGTCTTGATCTTATACTTAACCTGACCAAGTCCTCGGTGACTTCACCTACACTTGAATCTCAACCCTTAACCTGATCTTTCAACATACAATTTCATATAGATTCCACCTCCCAAGACGTCCCCTAGAATCCAGAATCTACCATTTCCATTGTTGTTCTTCAACCAAACCCGAACACAAAACTCCATGCTCCAACCCGGCAAAGATTCCTTAGAAATACATGTGGTGCAAAGCTTACTATATCACAAATTCTCTTGTGATTTCCGTGGAAATACTCTGTCAAACTACAAGATTTGAGTCTTGAGAGATGTTGTCACGATTCTGGTTTACCTGACCTGAGTCATTTTCATAACTCATACTTCCAACCTGAATCGAACCATACTTTGATGATACCTTCAGACTCCATCAATCTCAAGACGGTTTCATCGCCACAGATACAAGAACCTCTTCTTGTGTCCACTGTCTTGAACTATTCTCTGAAACCATCTCTTCCTCGTTCTCGCAATGATTCCTCCTGCAACTTCTTTAAGCCATAACGGTGATCTTTCTTCCTCCATTCCTGGTGAACTTGATCCTACACCAGGACCTTCTTTTCTTTCATGTGAACCCATGATGTTGAGGCTTCGTCTTTGATTTCTCCAGCTTATAATTTACATCGTCTTCATGAATCACAGACCGCGTGAATCACTCAACCATAGAAAGTCATCGAACCACTGGAAGTCGCCGAACCTTTGATCCTTCTTTCTCGAAACGTGGATTGAACTTGCGACAAGGAAGTTAACTTAAAACCTCTTCAAAGAATCAGATACCGCCATCACCGAAGAACTTCCTATTGCTCGTCGTATACTCCATTGAAGCCGATAAAGAACGTACCGCTTCTGTCTCCGACTTCGACGATTCTTGTTATATCCTCACATTGCTTCACCGCAAGAAGTCATGAACTCCGTGAGTCGATTTAACCTGTGAATCGCCGAACCACGGCTCTGATACCACTTGTTGAGGAATCAAACCAGATTCCACCTATCTTGATTCACAGGTTCTTAAATCGATAAACTCTTAGACACACCAAAATGATCACCCGGTTCACCGTGTTAAAGAACGGCTACATCCGGAGGGGAGAACTCTTGCTCCCCAACTTGCCTCCACTATATGTCACCGGAAAACCACCTCCGTGGTGGTTGTACAAGCCATCGCTCACCCGCAAACCACAACCCGGTTTGCTTACAAGAGGAACAAAGAATAAGAAAAGAATCCTAGAACCCCGAGAATGAAACCTCCTCACTCTCTCTAGATCTCTCTCATCTCTATCTCTCTCTCAGTCAAGAAACGCCATGAAGAGGTGTTGAAGAAGCTCGTCACTCTTACGAAGAAGTTCTCAGTCTTATTGATCGTATATTAGCTTCTCACGTGTTGTCCCACGTGATCAGCACCAAGTAGACTAAGACCAAAAGACTCTAGTTCCTTCAGCGTCTTTCTAATACTTCTTTCACTAGAAACCTTCTTGCCCATCTAGAGTGTCATCCTAGAGCTTGACAGCTCTCGTCTCTTCTCTTTAAAGTCACCGTTTCTTTCTCGGTACGAGATGATAACTGGAGATGAACCGAAGACCAATTCTAACAGTAGTGATGGCTGCTCATGAGCCTTAGAACTCCTGTGTAACCCTTACTAAAGGTTCCTTAATTCTTTGTGAATAGTCTAACCCTCACATATATAATGGAAGTGCAAATATAGAGCGTGAAATAGAACGCAAGAAAAATGTTATTTTTGTATAATTTAATTCCCCGTTAATAGAAATTTGCAATTTTCTTTTTTTATTTATTTCCATTTGGTTCCTTGTCAAAATTGATAGGGAATATGTTTGCGATTATTCCCTAAATAAAGAGGAACTGCATGTGTTACTTATATATCAAAAGTTACTTGTGAATAGTGAAAAAAAGGAATGAATAGGAATGCAATATTCCCTATCGTTCCATTCCTTCGTAGGAGTAGTATATTACTAGGTGTTTTCCTGTGCAGAAATGAAGTTTAAAACTAAATTATATTTAAACAATGAAATTTTGTTAGTATTTAGACTTATTATGTACGTCGCTTTATTTTTTATTTTCATTCAATAAATAAATTTATTCATTTAAATTTACATTTAAATGAATATATTTATATATATTAAAAACTATAAATTTTGACTAGATTTGTAATCTAACTTGTTTTATCTAAGATAGTATATTGAAAAACTAAAATATCTTAAATAAAATTGCAAAAATTAAGAGAAAAATCTTGTTAGACGTAATTTTTTATAGATATGAAAAAGTAAAACTAATAGTACCTCAAAAATTTTGTAGATGTCCAAAATAAAATTGATGGTATAAAGATTAGGAATTTATAATTCTTAATAATTGCATTAAGTTCTGAAGAAAGTCTTTAGTATATATGTAATTAGCAAAAACAGAATTATATATATGTTTCCTATTTTTATATATATATTTATATTTTGTATTTCTATTTGTTTGAATGTTATATTGAATATATTTGATTTAGTAATGCTTATGAGTTATTAACCTATTCTAATTTTTTTGTCAAAATGATAAATCAACATTAATGCAATTGTCATATCACAATTAACTTTGAGTCATGTTATCATTTTTACTAATAGATGTTTTTTTTCTAATAAATATGAATAAACATAAACAAAAATTTTAAAAAAATCTCAGATATGCTTAGAAATATATATCCCAAATTTCGAACACAAGGGTGGCTAATTTAGAAATTGCAAGTGAGCAATTTCTCACTCTCACTCTCACATCCATAATCTCTTTCTGTACAAACAGGAAAATAATAATCCTTTTGTAACTGGTGACTGTAAAGTTTATATGTTCACATAAACTGCTTAAGGCACACATGGCTTTGGAATTTCATAGTATAAAAAAAGAGTGGTAGAGGATGATAATCCAGAGGAGCAGATCCAATATTTTTATTATGAGTTAGGTCATTTGCACTGTCAGAAGATGTATCATCACCACTTAGGCTTTTGGTGACCTTTAATCATATTAGCATATGAATTGTATTTTCTTCTTTTTTTTGTCAATTTAAAAATATGTATCTATAAATGGCCAGATAATAAACTATGATTAAAGAAAACCAGCAGAAAATTCCTTCATTCCATTTATGTGGTCAGAAAATCAATAAATAACAATTTTTAAAATAATTATTTGACTTCTCTCTTTTTATTTCGGGTCTGAATATATTGACTTTGAATATGAAAAGAAAATAAAAGAAAAATGCGAGAGTCAAACTAATATAATCGCGTCCTTTTCTTTTCTTGTGGCGTCTTCACTTTGCGCTCTCTCTGTGATTCTCGTAACTTTACCGGAGAGGTTTTCTCGGGAAAATCTCATAGACACGTAATCTAATCTCCAGATTCATCGGGTGAGAGTGAATAGATCTGAACGAGTCTCTCCGATGGGAACGCTACAGTCATGGCGTAAAGCTTATGGAGCCCTAAAGACACCACCAAAGTCGGCCTCGGTCGCGTCACAGCGATTACGCCGTACGCCATGATTTTCACTTGAATCTTTCTCTGATAGATTCGGTTTTCTCGGAATGTTTCATGTGATTTTTTGTTTAGGATTTAGATGTGGCCATCGTCAAAGCTACGATCATGTGGAGTGTCCTCCCAAAGATCGTCATCTCAGAAGTGAGTGATTTTTCATTTTCAGTTATTATCTGAAGAATCCTTAGATCTGTGAAATGATTTCTCTATTGCAGAGATATTCGCTGGCGACGGCAGTGACTCGGTGCTCGAGCAGATGTTGCGTATTGTATTCACGCTCTCTCCAGGAGATTGCATAAAACGCAGAAACTGGACGGGTTAGAGAGCATCTCACTCCTCTTTTGATCCTTTAGTTATGGATTGTGTCTCAAAGTTGAGTTGCTCCAATTAGGTTGACACTGAACACGGATTGTGATCACCGCCTTCTATAGGGCAGGAGGACCAGTACTTTCGAGAGGAGCTTCTTACTTTTCTCGCAGAGAGGTCGGATTCTCAGCTTTTCTAATTCAAGTGGTATGATTCCGAAGCCTTCGCGTGGTACTCCTTCCACTCTCTAGTGTGTTTCTTACTATATCTATTAAGACGTGTTATGTCTTTGCCAGGATGTGAATGCTATATCTGCGCACTATTCTTTTGTTTGTTATCATTCAGCATGGGATTGTTCAGCTTGGCTACGATTGACTTACCGCATTGTTTCTTGTAGAACGGCATTGAATCGCGTCAGGTTATATAAATTATGATACTGAGGATCTGAACGCTCTTCCTAAGTCGTACCCAGGCTCAGGATACGTTCACTCTATATTCCTTTATTACGTTTTTTCGCACTCCTTTTATGTTTCTCATGGTTTCTGCGATTGCGTGTGTGTAGCTGTCAGGTGTACAGCTAGGACCATTAGGGATTTAGTCTGGAGTGAATGAGCTCGTACTGCCAGTGTGCCATGCTTGCAGCGCAGCTTCATCCTATCGTCTCATCTCGGTTGCTAGGTACTTTTATTTCTCTTTCTGTTTTCATAGCTCATTGTTTGTGCCGCAATTGTGCTGATTCATATACGTGTCTTTGCACCTTTCAGCCAGGAAGCGCTGCTAACCACAATCATGTAGTTTACAATATGCACTGGCATTTGTGTACCGTTATACTATATTATTAACATCTCCGCAACCGGTAGGACATTGGGTTGTGCTCGAGGGATGCCAAAGTCTCTTCCCTCTAAAAACCAGCTCGAAATTTCCTTACCTTCGTTTGTGATGGGATATGGTAGGCAACTGTTGAAGGAGAGTTTCTAAGTCGGATTGTGCTATTCAATGAACGGAATCATCATCTCATTGACAAGTGTAGGTCTTGTTTGTTGGTTTTTTGCTCATGTAGAGTGTGTCCTGTCTTCTTTCTTCTCTCCCTGTCTTTATTCTCAGATTTTATGGTCTCTCTCTCAGTTGCAGCTTCATATTGAATGCAAAGCTGAGCCATCACTTCTCCCATTGAGACGTCTACTAAGCCGTGTCGGCTGTCTGCAGCATGTGATGTTCTTGGCCTATCTTTTGCTGCTCGTGAACTTTACTTGTAGTGCACTTTCAGTCTTTCTAACAAGCAGATATTGCAACTTTTAGGCTCGTAGCCTTCTGATTTTTTGAAGCCTGATAAAGAGATTGATCTCGCTAGGGAGTTTCAGTTTCGCTGTGTTAAGAGCCTTGGGTGGTCAAAGGTGGACCAGATGCCATCTGTTTTCTTCTAATCAGATTGGTATTGATTGCTCTGTTACCTGTAAGTCAAGTAATCAGTAGTTATTTTGTTGTCTCCAGCCCCGCACGCAGATCTTGTCTGGACACAATGGTAGAGCGTATATAAAGAAGCACTCGCGGGCTGTCTCGCGATGTCCCGATTACCACTCGTATGACCTCATTCGAAGGTATGTCGACATGCAGCTTCTACTCTCATTTTCCGACTACGTACTAGTAGATGCTACCAAAATTCTTTGCGCTTTCTGAACTCGTTTCTCTGCAGTTTATGTGCTAGATGAAGTCTGTGTCTACATGCAGCTCTAACTTATAGCGCCGCAGTTGCGAGGATGGACTTCCTGCCGATGAGACTGAACCGTCTCATGAAGAACGTGTTACAGTTGTGTTGACCTGTGATGATGTCGTTCTGTATGCTGAAGATGACTGAACTTTCTCCGCCGTCCTCTCCTGCCACCAACACTCGCTCAGCAACAGTCATGCATACACGATGATCCGACTGGGTGAAAACCGGCATCATTCACTTGTTACTATTTACGTATCATGTGAATTTCGTCTTCTGCTTCGCCATGTAGCTCTTTCTAACTCTCAGGATTCTCGTTGTTCATTTCCACACAGGGGCTGACAGCATCTATCTGCCCTAATGCATGCAGCGATAGAGGCGACCTAAATGCACTGCTTTAGCCATAATCCCAGATGGTAAGCTCTTGCTATACAAGCACCGTTAATATCCATGTCCATGATCTTCGTCATGTCTGGAAAGCATGATGTATAACTTTTTGCTGACTCACTTCATGTTCTCTCTTGTATTTTCGTCTCCAGGTAAACCTCCACGCCCGTTTTGAGGTCAAACAAACGAATAATATGACCGCTCCAGTATGGGTGAGCTTGCCCTTGGCTAACCAACCTACCAAGACCAACGATATCTCTGCAGCCCTCACCGATAGCCATAGTGGGATAAAGAGTTTTCTTGGATTGTTTATCTATTTAGACAAGTTATATCTGCAAAATAGCTCAAAGCCTGTGTTTTTTTTTCGGCATGTCTATAGGCGGGAATTTTCGATGTGTATCTCGAAGCCTAGAAATAAACCACATAGGAGTATATCCGGACAAGTTGACGGATGGAAAAGTCGTCACGTGCATGGCTTTATGGAGAAGTTGTAGAGTTTGAGATTGAGGACCCATTTAGTAATGGAATCTGTGGGAGAAGCAGAGAGTTGAATTGTTGGTCTTAATTACTATGTTTTGTAAGGATAGTTCGTACGTGCATGGCCTTTATTATATGTTTCGGTAATCTTATACTGAGAACAAATTTCAAGGTTCAGAATGAAAAAACGACAATTGAATCCAGATCTAAAGAAACCCTTGAGACACAGCTATTCATAATAAAAGTGGTGACTACTTAACTTGGAGAAATTCAAACGGAATTAAATACATACAACACGTCCAGGTTAAATATCAGTCGATGTAGTACGAACTGAGATAACAGAAAGAGAAGAGAACGAAAGAACAGGACGAACCCGGTATATTCATTTCTCGGCATTCTTGCGTTATCTCACACCTTCATCAATCCATGAACTAATGACACGTATCGGGCTCAAACAACCAGAACCCCGACAATGATACCCCAGGCTCCCAGTCCACCTAACTAACCGTCCCAGTATCGTTTGAAAAATTAACCCTGGCTACTCGTCCTCGCATCACTAGATTTTTAGAATAGAGAGAAGAAACATCGTTATTCTATCTTCATTTTTTTTCTTCTCCTATCTTAACTCTCGTATTCTATCGTCGAAACAGCTTGCAACAATTTATGTCGTTCGATCCTGAACATTAACCAAATTCTCGGGTCGAAAAAATATCTCGTTTAAGGGTGGAGGGGAGAAGGAGATGAAAGAAAAGGCGTGGAGTCGGACTGCATTACAGAAAAAATGAAGGAGAAGGGTGGGGTGGAGCGGGACAAAGAGAGGTTGGAAAGCGAGAAGAAGGGTGAGGGGTGAGGAAGGATCGGGTGGAAAAAAGGGGGGAGGAGGAAGAAAGCCTCGATCACTGGGAGGGAAAGAACATCAATCAAATAGGACGAAAAACAGATGTAGATGAAGGAACCCCGATGGGTATTGGGAGGAGGGAAGGAAAATAAACATCGCGAAGACGACTATTCCCCAAAACATTAGACTTCTATGTCCCCCCGCCCGGGACGAAGAGAGGATATGAGCCACAGAGTGAGATCGGGGAATCAGATGAGACGTATCGGGAAATGGATTTGCAAGAGTCGTGGCCTGACCCTGCGGGAATAGGCGCAGCTGGGAAAAACACCTGACGGCTAAAAGAATGTTCAGACCAAACCCGCTTCTCGTCGTACAGTGGCATGCCCTGCGCGAGCGCTCAGTTGTGGTGCCCCCGGGGACTAAAGTCCGACGGCAAAAATTGTGCTCCAGCATACTTCGTGTCCTCCTTGGACAAACAGAGAGGGGATATTTGATGATGTTCCTTCATGGCGACCAAGTCGGAGGAATCATAATTATTCATATCTCTATTTTTGACAATTAAGTCAAAATAAATTTTTCAATTCTCTGACGAGTTTTAATCAGCCACCTTCCTACCAGGAACACCAAATATTAATATTGAGTGATTTTAACGGGTTTTGCTTGTTGGTTTACTTTGCCTTGCCATAGAGAAATTACATCAACCGCTATATAATTTTAGTTGTATCTCTTGGAAAGATGACAAAATATATGTCATTTTCTCTCGTGTATTAATGATAAATAGTAGAATAATTTATGTAATTAGAGTAATTATTTTAAAATAATGGATATTCAGAAAAATACATTTTATAACTTAAAATTCTAATATATTTACTTAATTGTTAAAATACTCCAAAATCACATTATTTTGAAATGGAACGAATATATACGAAATAACTATTTTAAATTAAAAAAGAATTTGTAAATGTAAATAAAATACTCAAGTTATGAAATTTAAAGTATCTACAGTTTACAAGCTAAAATTTAATACACTAAAAAGAAGACTATATGGCATAAACATTAGGATCTAAAATGT
>CAJHQP010010244.1:0-19301 GCA_905132765.1 Moricandia arvensis
TTGGTGATGCTTTTGTTTCATAATATATATTCTAAAATCAGGCGTACGTATATACTTTGATATGACAAACATGAGTCTAAAGTGATATTTTGGTGGATACATCGAAGAAATATTCTATTATGTCAATGCGCAATTATCATCAGTGTTATTAGTGAATTCAAATGTTTTAGTATTTTCATTCTTACGATGATATGATGGATCACGTATTTGCTAATTGTGCCAACGGTGGCAGCTGCAGAATCCGTTATTAGATTAGCCATTGTTTCATTATCGAATTTTCAGGATCGCACGAGACATTTCGCTGTAAAATTTTTAATAGCCATTCAATGGTACCTAAGTTATAGTAAAAGAAGATTAGTTCTAACATGATATATATCGTATAAAATAATTTATATATGATATTTGTGAACTAAATACAATTAATATTCTTTCAATAAATGATAGTTGAATAATCAGTCCAAAGATACTATAAAAAGTACAGTAACTTTGCGTTCTAACCATACCAATATAATTAAATATATATAAGGAAGCCATTATCAAAAAACTATTCTAAAATTAAATGAGTGTATTTTATTTTAGAAAGCCTAATAAGTTATTGGGATAATATTGTTTATTTAGTCTTCAAATATGACATAAAATTCAGTCATATATTTATTTAAATATTGATAATTAATATTACGTTTTGATTCTTTTTTTAAACAAATAATTTCCTATTAATAATTAATATTATGTTTTGATTCTTTTTTAAAACAAATAAATTCCTATTATAGTGAATTATATATTCATGTTCAATTATTTAAAATTATTAATATTAAAATAAAATATGTAAAAGAAATTAAAAATACAAATACATTCATTATAATATAAAGTAATCAATGTTTTGAGTATTAAAGTTAACCACAACAATAAAAACTTAAATCTATATAAAAAAGTTACGCAAACATTTAAGAGAATGTATACCATTGCAATCATGAAATCGTGTCATACTAATACAAATTTATAATCTCTAACAAGACTAATGAAAAATTAAAAATTTAGTTAGACATATGCGAAGATGATATAAAAATGTGTTCTTATTATAAGAACATAACAAAAAAATAAAGATAATAACTAAAATAGTATCATGTCATAAAATATATTTGACAACAAATAAAAAAACAAAAACAAGTTAGAAAAATAAAGGAAGATTATTTTGCAAATATAATTCTAAAACACAAACCACAAAATCATACAAAAAATAAAAATCTAAATCACAAGTAAAGTATATCCCGCCCGTAGGGCGGGACTACCCTAGTTAAATATACAGAAAACAAAATAGAAGAATCTAATCATTGTAGCACAGAGTTTAGCTATAATACTTATGACATATATTTGGAATGGGATCGTCCATTTCAATATGTTTTATATTATAAAAATTCATTTTAATGTTTTATAATATAAATAAACTGTGTTTTCTCAATCCTATTTGATATATACTTAACATATTTAAAAACGTCATTTTTTAATTATAAAAGTCAATTTTCATATGGACCAAAATATAACATTAATATTAATTAATTTTTTATTATTTTATCAAGTAAAATATGATAATTTAATATTCAACATACACTATAGTATTTAAAAAAATTACTTGTATACTAAATTTAATTATTAATAAACTCTTTAGTAATTATTAAGCAAATTTATATTACATGAAGCCAAATTCTTTTATAATCGACAGCGAATTATTTTAAATTTAGAAACCTATTTCTGATACTTTAAATACGTTTTAGTTTTACAAATTATAATTTTCTTATTCTATACTAATATTGTTTAAATTTTAATTATACAAATAATTTTTATTGGACTGAGTTTATATTATTTGAATACAATTTAAAGTGGATAAGTAAATGGGCTTGTAAAATGCTATTCATGAGTTGTGTTTCCCTAGACAACTAAAGTTTTTTCCAATTGGGCAAAGGAATTAGTCAATTTTAATTTCTTTTCTTAAGAACATTAGTATTTATTCAAAGAAAATCATAAAGTAAAATAGGAAAGACTGGATACAAATGAGAAACATGGAAGTCCTTTGATGCTATGCGCTCTACATTTTTACTTTAATAATATGATTGAGAATTGTAGGCTAATAGAGTTTTCAAGTTTGGGAAAATACCTTTTTTTTTGTCGTCAATGAAAGACTCCTAGACTCTGTAAACCAATTGGGTGGCTCTCCATCCATGTGAACGACAAAAACGTTTGTTTCCTGGCACTACGTGCAAGGTTATCCGCCCTTGAGTTCTGTGTTCGTGGTACATAGACAATCGCAGAGCTGTGAAAGTACTCCTTCAAAAGTTTTATATCTTCCAGGTAGACTGCGTAAGCTGGCCAATCTTCTGGCTTGAGTCACCATCTGCACCAATTGATTGCAATCTGTGGCAAACGTGACCTGAAGTTGTCTCAAATTACGCATACATTCCATTGCCCAGATTAATGCCCTCAACCTCTGCGTGTAGAGGGGATAAAGTGTTTCGAATATTACGTGCCCCCATCAATCCGTTAAAAACCTGCTAAAGTGCTGTACCACCCCTGTCCTGAGAAAATTTCGTCCTTTTTCCATGATCCATCCGTAAAACACCATCTACCAGGATAATTTAGTACTGTCGGCTCCAGTTCTGATCTGGGTGTGACGGTTTGTATATGCATAACTTGTGCCGCATTCAAGCTAGGGATTCCGTTGTTGCTATTCGCAGAGTGTCTCTGGGATCAATGTCAATATTATTGAAGACTTTACAATTCCTCCCTTTCCAAATATACCATAGTATCCACGCGTACTGATGATCCTCCATCTGAGGAGATACTCTCCAAAACAGATGGTCCATATTCACAAAAAGGGACTGCGTCGGGAAAATCGCTGGATTTGATGGGATTTGTGAAAGCGCCCATACTTGGACAGCCGGTGGGCATTCAAAGAATACATGGTTCAAAGTTTCCTCTGCTATGCCACATCTTGCACAACTTGCATCTCCCTGGATTCCCCTGTATTTTAAATTTTGTTTGACTGCTAGACATCCGATATCATCTGCCAGAGAAATGTTTCATCTTCGGCGGACATTTGACTTTCCAGCAGAACGCCTTAAGTGGTACCACTGAGGGTCCAATCAATTTCCCTTCTTTAACTACATCTGGATAGATGCGTTCAACCTGATAACCAGATTTCACCAAATATTTTCCATTATTTGTGAAATGCCAACGGTCCTTATCTGGAACCACAGTTCTACCCAAAGGGATGCTCTCTATAATTTGTGCATCAATAGGGTCCACCAGTGTCCGAATAACCTGAGAATCCCACATGCGCGAATGGGTGTTGATGAGAGAATCAACAGTGAGATCGGGGTAAAAATTTGGGAAATTACTTCGAGCTGGTCTCGGGCGAGTGGATGAGATCCAGGGATCATTCCATACTGATATAGATGATCCTGCTCCGACCCTTTTGATTAGTCCTTTACAAACCAGGGATCTAGCTGAAGTAATACTTCGCCAGCCATAGGACGGCGAAAAAGATTTGATCGGTTCAAGAGGTGATGCATTCCTGAAGTACCGACCTTTGAAAACTCGAGAAAAAAGTGTATTTGGTTTCTCGATCAACCTCCAAAACTGTTTACCTAACATCGCCGTATTGAAATCCCTAATGTCCTTGAACCCAGGCCGCCGTCTTCTTTAGGCTCACTTAACTTATCCCAAGACTGCCAATGTAAACCTTTTGAATTTCCTGCAGAACTCCACCAAAATTTTGTCACCGCACTGGTTAGTTTTCTAGTATTAGCTCTCGGGAGCCGGTAACATGACATCACATGGTTTGGCAATGCTGAAAGTACTGATTTGATAATGACCTCCTTCCCTCCTTTGGTAAAAAATTTAAAAGTCCAACTATTGACTCTACTATTTAGGCGATCCTGAATGAAACTGAAAGACCTGCGTTTTCGATCCTCCCAGACTCTCTGGTATACCTAAGTAAGATCCCATCCCACCAATGTTTTGTATGCCTAGAATATCCCTCAGTTCTTGTCTTTTTGTGTCCTCAATCTTATGTCCGAATTGTATTGATGATTTTTGGAAATTTATAAGCTGTCCTGAAACCGCCTCATACTCCTTTTAAAATCCTCAAAATAGTTGTGCATTCCTCCTCAATGGCACGACAGAAAAAAAGACTATCATCTGCAAAAAAAAGATGCGAAATTGACGGGCATGCTCTGGCCACCTTCATTCCTGTTAGGGTTTTAATTCTCTTCGCTTTTTAATATTCACACTCAGAGCCTCCGTACACATAATGAACAAATAAGGAGATAGTGGATCCCCCTGCCTCAAGCCTCGGTGTGGAATAATGTTTCCTCTCGGGTTCCCATTCAGCAAAATCCGATACCGAACAGAGGTAATGCATTCCATCATAAGTGTGACCCAATGTGGATCAAAACCCAGTTTATGTAGCAACGCGTTAACAAAAGCCCATTCAACTCTATCATATGCCTTACTCATGTCCGTTTTTATTGCCATGAATTTATTTTGGCAGGCTTTGTTTGCCTCCTCAACCCGTGGAACATCTCTTGTGCAATAAGGATATTATCCGATATTTGCCGTCCAGCCACAAAGGCCGATTGTGTTTCTGAGATTAAGTCTGGAAGAAAAGACTTTAATCTCTGGCATAAAACCTTTGATATAATTTTATAGCCCACATTACAAAGACTAATAGGTCTCAACTCCGTCATCTTTGTAGGTCTCTCCGTCTTAGGGATCATGCAAATATTAGTGGTATTTAGCCGTGAATCCATTTTCCCCGAAGCCAAAAATATTAGTGGAAATACCTTATCATAAAATATTAATATATAATTTTACAAATTTGTTAATTTAGTACGGAAATACATTGTCATAAATGAATTGTTTTATTTATATCTCATAATTCTGGTTATATAATTTGTGTAATTAACATATTAATTCAATGATAGCTATTACATGAAATATATATAAACACTATACATTCAAATAACTACATTGTACACTAAATATAATAATAAAAATATGAAATGTTCAAAATATATATTATCTGAAGATAAAATGGTTAATACTAATTGTAAACAACAAACTTAAATTGATTATAATATCATTAATTAAGCTATATAAATAAGAGTAATTTTATCAACACATATATATATAGTCCTTAATTATTTTATATTTATCATTTCCTCTATCAGGATTTTGTGAAAACATCATAATATCATAAAATTCCAAAGCAATGAACTTTAAAATTTGGATTAAAAAATAATAAATTATGAAACTATAACAATTTAAATAAATTAGATTACATATCAGTCATCCATTGGGTTAATCGGTTAGTCTCGGGTTTTAGTAATATTTAGAGGTTTTAAATATGGATATTTTTTAAAACTTATATGAATTATCGGATCACCGGATTAATTACTTTGACCGTGGGTCCGCGTTGAATTTAAAAGCACTGATTTAAATACAAAAGTATTTTAAATACACAAAATTCTTACAAAATAAGGGTAAAGTTATTAGTAATATTTTTCATCATAAAATACCATGCGTTTGTAAAGCGCGGATCAAGAACTAGTTCCTAGATATTATTTAAGGAGTGATTTGACATATATCATCACCATATTAATTTTGAAGAATGATAACATTGCATATTACCGATGATGACATGACTTGAAATTAATTGGGAAAACAACATTTACATTTAATGTTGATTTATGACTTTGGTAAGTTTTTGAAAATATGATAATAACTCATATATCATTAATACAACAATAAATAATATAATATCAGAAATAAAAAATATAATAATAATTTTAAATTTTTTAAATATTATTTTATTTATAATTATATAACTTTTATTACAAAATATTCTTCAAAATTTTATGAAGTTTTTTATTGTAATTTTCTGATACCAATACAATTAGTTTATTTTTTAATATCTACAATTTTAGAAACATTATTTAGTTTTATGTTTTGATAGTTATATACAAGAGACAATTTTCTCTTCATTTTAGAGAATTTGATTCTATCTCTATTTTAACCAAAAAAGGAGAAAAAATATTTCCAAGATTAAAATTTTAAATATATAGGTACATATTATTAAATACAAATAAAATAAAATTATTTATTTTATCTTAATTTTTAATATAATTAAATAAAAATTTAATATTAAAATCATAATAGATATTAAAATCTAAAAAATAATTAAAAAAATAAATATAGTTTAAATTTAAAACTTTTATTTTTGTACATGGTGCAAGAAAATACCTAATTTTACAAAAATATGACGCTTAATGACGGATGTTTCGGAAACAAAGATGATACCTTGTTATCACTTATAGACTTCCCATAAACCTTAAATTATTTTAAGAACCTTAATTGTCTGCATAAAAGACGTTACCATTTGAGCCAACAAAAGAAGTCAAAAACTTTTTTTCAATCAAGGGAATGCTTCGTAGCTCAATGATTCCATATCCTCTGTGAAGATTCAACCTATCTTTCGGGACATAGAAGTTAACTAAAACAAACCATTAATCAAAGGAGTTAATGTCAGAGTGCTCATCAATTCAGACCAAGATAAGTATGACTATCAAGTTCCACTAAACAAAGAAACATTAGCTGTTGAAGAAATTAAGCGAGATTATTGATAGTGAATCAAAGTTAATTTACCAACTACCTTAAGTAGATGTCTGAAAGTGTTTAATCGGTGGACTTTGATTGAACCTTGAACGAGCGTGACTGAGAAGATGACAACGATCCAGTAACATTTTGAGTATATAAAGTTTAGGAGAAAATAACAGAATGCAATAATCGTAGCAGGACCGACCTTCTCACCAAGGAGGATGCATAAGGTCACCACCTTTCTGTTACATATGCAGAGGCTAGACCACTGATCCTATACCACTACCAGAGAAGGTGCTCGGCTCAACAGAAGTAAACAAACACGTACAGGCTTATCCTGATGATTGTGGTGAATCAGATAGATCGGCTTCTAGAAGATAATAAAGAATAATACCATACAAATAAGGATCAAGTAACAAACAGGGAGCATGAGAACATGGATGTTGGTGACGTATGCAACTCATTTGGCTTTGTACTTAGCTTGTTTAGAATAAGGATTGGGTATTGAGTTTGTAAGTCGATCAACTTGTAGGGGAGGTGAGATTCCTTCTTAAAATCTCTCAATCTGTAAACATTATCTCTTTGAGGGAATCACATTGTACTTTTCTCAATAAAGATCATTGTTTCACTAACATCTCGTAACAAATCTGGTATCAGAGCTCGTTATGTGATGTACAACCATGGTGCCAACGAAGAAAAGCGACGTGGAGAAGGCAGAGGAGGCGCTGCAATGAGATGTTGGTAAAATCGCGGCGTTGGAACAAAGTATTGACAATATGAAGAAGCAGATGGGGAGACTCACTGTATTGGAGTGGATTGAGCAACGAATGATCGCAGAAGAAGAGGGGAGAAGATCCGCTTCCTTCTATCACCGATTTGGGTTAGATCAGACCATCCAAGAACACTGCGTACCTGGGAGAAGCATCGGGAAGAATTTCGCGATGGAACCATCGTTGCACACATGATCAATTTTCCCGGAGGAGTCAGGGAGTATGGGACACTCGTTTCCGGGACAGCAACACCGATGGGAGCCACCGATAAGAGGGAGATGCCCTTGTTGAGGAGGATAGAGATTCTGATGTTTGATGGGGAAGACGCAGAAACGTGGGTTTTACGGGTTGAACAATACTTTGAACTCGGGGATCTAACGGAGGAGCAGAAACTCAGGGCAGTGAGGATGAGTTTCATCGGAGAGGCTCTCATGTGGTATCGATGGGAGAGAACGAGGAACCCATTCCTCAGTTGGGAGCAGATGAAGACAAGGGTGCTCGAGCAATTCTCACCAGTACATGATATTAGCGCTGGAGAGAGATTGTTAAATCTAAGACAGGGACAGTGAATGAATACGGCCGCGATTTCATCGTGTTAGCTTCAAACGCTCCGGAGCTTCTGGAGGCGGTATTGGAGATGGCGTTCATGATTGGGCTCAACCCAAGATTTGAGTGGGGGTGAAGATGTTGGAACTACGGGGATTGAGGAAGATGATGAGTAGCACGAAGATGGTGGAGGAATGGCCTGTCGGGGGGAAATCGAGGAGCATGAAGAGATCTAATGGGCCAAACCGACAATGGTAGTCACACAGGCCCAAATGGGAAGTCAGGCTCAAATGCGAGAAAGGGGTCTGCTTTCAATAACAATAGGCCAAAACCTAATACAAGTACACCAAACTCTCAGAACCCTAATGGCCACAATCGACTTCGTCCTCCCTTTTGTCGACTCAATGCTGTGGAGATCGATAAACGAAAAGCAGAGGGGTTGGGCTTCCATTGCGACGACAAGTACTCCGCTAATCACCACTGTCTGTATCCTGGGTTGATGGTTCTGATGGTTCAAGAGGACTGTATGGAGGTCAAAGTATCGGAGTATTCTGTAGAAGAGGAGGATGAGACAGTCGTTGAAAAGGCGAAGATAGCAGAGCTTTCTATCAACTTGATGGTAGGGATTTCGTCACCCGAACTATCAAACTGAAGCGGAAGCTGAAAGGAGTAGAGGTGACTGTGCTAATGGATAGTGGAGCAACGCACAATTTCTTTTCGGAGAAGTTGGTGCGTCAACTCGAGTTTGACGCTGATCCAACCAAGGGGTTATGTGTATTCACGGCGGGAGGAGTGGTGATTCCAGGGAAGGGAATTTGTTCATTTATCGAGTTTCAGCTTCAGAACTTTCTGATCAGGTCCAACTTCCTACCTTTAGAGCTCGGTAGTGCTGATATAATTCTGAGAATGCAGTGGTTGGAGACCTTGGGAATCATGAAGGTTAAATAGACGCTACAGATACTGAGATTCAAGGTTGAGGGAGTGAAGTACACTATATTGGGAGATCCTAGTTTGTGTTGTGCAGCTGTGTCCATGAAAATATTATGGAAGATTGCTGAACAAGATGGAGGGTTGACTGTGGAATACAATGTGATGCAGGCTAAGGCAAATGCCATATGGATACCAAAGGAGTTATTGCCGATCCTCGACAAGTTATCCAAGGTATTTGAGGATCCGATTGGTCTACCACCATCCAGAGGGAGAGAGCACACCAGTGTATTACAGGCAGTGACGAGCCCAATCATTGTGAGGCCTTTTCACTATCCTCAGATACAAAAGGAGGAGATAGAGAAACAACTTTCAGCTATTCTTGCGGCGGGATTTATCAGAGACAGTGGGAGTCCTTTCTTCAGCCATGTTCTACTGGTCAGGAAAAAGGATGGAAGATGGAGATTTTGTGTCGATTATAGGGCAATAAACAAGGTGAAACTGGTGGACTGTTAACCTATACCAATGATAGATCAGCTGTTAGATGAGATCCAAGGTGCAGTTGTGTTCTCAAAGCTTGATTTGAAGGGGGTATCACCAAATTCTTGTTAAGGCAGAAGACATCCCGAAGACTTCATTTAGGACTCATGATGGTCATTAGGAATTCTTCGTAATGCCATTTGGTCTTTCTAATACACCGTCCACCTTTTAATCATAATTGAACGAGCTGTTCTGAGGCTACCTGCGGAAATTCGTGCTTGTCTTTTTTGATGATATAGTGGTCTACAGCAGATCAAAAGCAGAGCATAGAGTGAAACTGGTACTGGAGGTCGTACAACATCATCAACTATATGCAAACAGGAAGAAGTGTGAGTTTTGCAGCTCCTCAATCGAATACTTGGGGTATGTGATCTCGAAAGAGGATGAAGCAGCTGATAGAAGTAAGATACAAGCTATTGTGGAGTGGAATGAGCTAAGAGAGTTCCTAGGATTAACAGGGTATTACAGAAAATTTGTAAGGGGTTATGGAGACACAACTAGGCCACTTACATACCTGCTGAAAAAAGATAAATTTGTGTGGGATGAGGCAGAAGGGAAAGCGTTTAAGCAACTGAAAGAAGCTATGGTGATAGTACCTGTACTAGCCTTGACAAATTTTGAGAAGCTCCTTATGGTTGAATCTGATGCTTTGGGTGTGGGCTTAGGGGCAATACTTATGCAATAACAGCCTATTTTAGTCAGGACCTGGCCGATAGACAGTGTTTGAAGTCTGTATACGAGTGGGAACTAATGGCATTTGTGTTCACAATACAGAAGTGGTGTCATTATTTGTTGGGAATGAAGTTCTTGATTCAAACCGATCAGAAGAGCCTAAAGTTTTTGCTGGAGCAGAGGGAGATCAACATGGAGTATCAGTGTTGGCTAACCAAACTCCTCGGGTTTGATTTTGATATATAGTATAAACCAGTGCTGGAAAACCATGCGGCTGATGCCTTGTCTCGGAAGAGTGTACATTGTGAGCTTGCAGCTATCTCTGGACCATCAGTAATACAATTGGAAGAAATCAGTCAGGAAGTTGATGAAGATGGGGATCTGAGTAAGATTGCGAAGGAGTTGCAACTAGATGCGGTAGCCATAAGGAGTACACACGTTCAAGGACGTCTCTTACATCAGGGCAAGTTAGTACTTCCAAGGACTTCAAAACTGATTGGGGTCATATTAAAGGAATTTCATGATGGTAAGCAAGGGGGCCACGGAGGGGTACTTAGAATACATAAGCGGATTGCTGAGACCTTCTTTTGGCAAGGTATGCTAACAGATATCAGGAGATACATGGCTTCTTGTCAAACATGATAAAGGTATAAGTATTCAACTCTGGCACCAGGGAGACTACTCCAGCCCCTTCCTATTTCTAATCAGATTTGGGAAGACCTCTCCATGGATTTCATTGAGGGGTCACCTCGTTCTGAAGGGGTCAACGCAGTGCTGGTTGTAGTGGACAAACTGTCAAAATACTCTCATTTCATCTGCCTGAAGCATCCCTTCATAGCAGTGGAAGTGGCATTGTTGTTTCTTCAAAATACTCTGTTTTAGTACTGCGTATCACCCACAGTCCGATGGACAGACGAAGGTGACAAACCGGAGTTTAGAGACGTACCTACAGTATTTTGCTGGTGATAAGCCTAGGACTTGCGCACAGTTTCTACCACGGGCTGAGTTTAGCTACATTTCAGCGTTTCACTCAGCAATTCAAATGACTCCCTTCAAGGCAGTATATGGAAGGGAAGCACCTACCTTGTGTCACTACGAGTCTGGCTCCACCAACAATGCTGAATTGAAAACTCAACTTCAAGAAAGAGACGCGACTTTGGCATTACTCAAGCAACACATTCATAAGGTTCAGCAAGTCATGTGTAACAGAGTGAATGAGCATCGCAGAGAGGTTGTTTTTCAGGTTGGGGACAAGGTATTCCTGAAGCTTAGACCTTACAGACAGAAGACACTTGCTCGCCGGTTGATTGAGAAGCTTGCAGCTTGCTACTATGGTCCTTATGAAGTTGTGCTCGAGTTGGGCAGGTTGCATTCAAACTCAACATACCACCTGAGTCCAAGCTGCACCCTACCTTCCATGTGTCTCAGCTCAAGAAGGCCATCGGTGACTCTATTTCTCTGATTCCAATCCCAACACAGCTCACATCGGAGGGGGTACTAGAGGCAGAACCTGAAGGGGTGTTGGATGGGAGGTTTAACAGCGGGACAGGACATAAAGAGGTGCTGGTAAAGTGGAAAGGACTACCTGAATATGACTGCACGTGGGAGTGGGAAAGGGTCATTGTGAGGCAGTTTCCTCAGTGTGACCTTGAGGACAAGGTCAGTTTCACAGGGGGAAGTAATGTTACGTATGCTGAGGCAAGGCCACCCATCCTATACCAGTATCAACGAAGGGGCTCGGCCCAACAGTAGTAAACAACCCTTACATGCCTATCATGATGATTGTGGTGAATCAGATAGATCGCCTTCTAGAAGAGAATTAAGAGTAATACCACACGAATAAGAATCACGTAACAACCAGGGAGCAGGAGCACGTGGCTGTTGGTGACGTATGCGAGTCATTTTCCTCTCTATTTAAGCTTGTTTAGAATAAGGATTTGGTATCGAGTTTGTGAGTCGATCAACATGTATGGGAGGTTAGAGTCCTTCTATTAAAATCTTTCAATCTTGTAAACAGTATCTCTTTGAGGGAATTATATTGTATTTTTCTCAATAAAGATCATTGTTTCACTAACATCTCATAACACTTTCTTGACAATATGCACCTCCTAGAAACGAAGAAACCTAATGACAACATGCTGTGGAGTACACCCAATTTTCAATTCAGAACGCGAAACCTGAGATGGCGCACCTGGTTCATTACTTTGCTTTGAATCGAAAGGAAATATCGATTATGGTGCAGAGATGAGAATAAAGCAGATAAACCTGCCTATTTGCAGGAATGATTTCCTTTTCGTGAAATTCACCAGTTTTGCAGAGATCCCGAGCTGAAGAGCATACGTTTCTGGTTTATGTTAATAAGTAATTTGAGAGAGTGCGCGGAGTGGTGAAGAAGATGTTAATACTTGGATAAATGTATTCTTTTTGGGTCAAAGATAACAAATCCTAATCTGAACAGGGTCTTCAAGTGACGTCACTTGAATAGTTGAATACATTTCAGCTCTGACTATTAAGCATTGGTAGCATAACATAGAGGTGCGCACGGATCGAATATTACCATCATTTTCAGTATTTTGTGATTTGTTTTGTAGTTTACGGATATCTGGTTTTTCAATTTACTTTGCTTCGGAAAACTACGGATATCCAGAAAATTTACCGATATTTGTGAATATTTATAGATATTTACGAATATCTCATATATTTTATTCAATCTAAGTAAATTTAGAAAAAAACTATAAAAGTTTCTTTCAAATGTTATATTTTAGATAATATAAATAAAATTAGTGAAACTATATGTTCTATATTTTAAAAAATTAATTATTTTTTATAAACCCCAAAATTTTAAAAACTGTAGTTTTATAAAGATTGCATATTCCTTTCTAAATTCTATACTTTTATAGGTACTAGAGTCGAGATCCCGCGCAAGCGCGATGTTTGTATTTAGATTGTCTCTATCTCTCGAAAATGATAACTCGTAAATTAATATTGATAATTATGCCAAATTTATATATGATTTTTTCATAGAATATATATATATATATATATATATATATATATATATATATATATATATATAATTGTTTTGTTAGTTGGTTTATAATTACATCTTCATTTTATGCTGACCTCCATTTTGTTAACTATGAAAATGCTCTAAAAGCTATTGAAAAGAATTGTATTTGATTGAACTTTTTTGGTAAACAATTTGATGGGTTGATCAGAGAAACTTTGATTTTCACATTATTAGATAGAGAAGTGACTATCAATATCATATTTAGAATTAGGAGAGGTGAACTATCCTATCAATTACATTTGACCAAACATAGAGAGACCGCATATGATAAATATCGCCAGTCTTGTATTTCATCACCATCACTGATATCTACAATTCTTACCCAAAAATCCAAATAGATCTGTCTATGAAAATTCCAAACCAAATTTAAAGTAAGCTATAGTATAAATAATAAACAAAGTATATGCCAATTTACAATAAATGTGACTGGCACATGTTACGTCTCACAAATAGATGTTTTTCAACATCATAGTCTCACATACGAAGATTACAAAGTAGGCTATAATCAGTTTGTATAAGAACCCAATGAACCATCGATGCTTGTTTCCACAAACATACGACAAACAGCCACTGAGACATCATCTGATTGTATAACGTCTTCTGTTTTGTTATGTCCACTTATTTCTATTATCGCTGGGAGAAAGAGATCAGCAATCAAAGACACACACAAAGCATCTTCAATGGCTCTGCCACTCAAAAAATCTAACACATCATAAAAGTTATGAGTCCATGCATAGTAAACACACTTACGCACATACATGTAAGCCGAAGAAAGCTCTCGTGTGTCACTTTATCAAGGAGGAAAATCGTGCAAATACTAAGTAAATTATAAAGAATTAAGAAAAGCCAGAAAACAATACAAATTATATAAAGAAAATCCACAACCCAACCTGCCTGTTTGTGAGCTTGGCTAAGAGCCTTATCTAGCGCATCCATCTTCAGTGGTAGTCACGCAAACTGGCCAGGCACATTAGATTTACTACAATCTAAAACAAGCAATAGCTTTGAAGATAAGTATCCTAAGCTCTAAATTGCATTTCTCGTAACTTCTTGGTGACAACTAACCTGATATAATAACAGTACTCATCCTATCTTTCATTGTGGAGAAATATTAACAGGACGTGAAACAACTAAAGGGACTCATTTCTACCCTAACAGGAAGATATTCTACTATCCAAAGCATTGTAAATTTTCTGCTCATTTCCCAGATAAATGTCATTTATGGGAGACCATGGTGATACAATCTTTGTATGATTTAGTTCTGGCTTAACACATAAGAGTGGAAAAGACGTAATAGCATGTATGATGTCTCCTTGTAAGAGTCATAAAGAACTTTTCCGGTTTACCATCATGAATTTGCCATCTATGTACAATTCCTTGTGAATATGTCGGACAGAGACTAACATATCCGCTGCGATTTCACTATCAAATACTCTTGACTAATTTCCATCCTCGTTAGCTTTCCAGTGAATCTGCAAGATGTGCCTGTATAGAAAAACAAAAAATAAACCAGAGTTTATATAGACCCCCCAGACAATAGTGAAAACTACTATTAGATATAAACATAGATCAAGAGAGTCTACATTTACCTTTTGGTTATAGTCAAGGCAAAACCTTTTAACAGAGATAAGAAAAAATGTTTCTCCATCACCTCCCCCACTTTTGTGCCTCTTGCAAACTCTCTCTCTCCAAGAAGCTTTGTTCAGTGGTTGTTCTTGTAGTCGCTGGCTGCATAAGAGATTTTGTTTACCTCATCCTTGTAGCTACGGGTGCGTTCTATTTCAGAAGTAAAGTAGGAAAATAAGTGAATCTCTGGCGTACAGGTCTAACCGGACAACTTCAGAAATTAGAACACAAAACATTATTGATGTATAAGTAAGAAGCAACAAAGATCAAGCTTTCAGTAGTTGAGGTTTCATGTGATCACATGATCAAATATCACTTCCGTACCTTGGTATACAAAGGCTGACACAACTTTTGATATTTAGATTCTAGAGCTGACATATCCTCTAATAATTTGCTTCAAATCCATCATGTTAGTTATGCGATGGAAAACAAAAAAGGAGTAAGATAGTATTTACTCTAGCCTTCATCTAGATGAAAGATTGACTCCACTGGATCTGCCTCAGAATCTGTACAGTGTCAGATTCAAATGGTCAAGGAAATTATGCAACTTGTTGAGCAGAAATATCATCAGAGGCAGAGATTTTCAACAATGATATAAAAGCTTTGAAGGAGGAAAAAATGAGTAAGCGGGTAGGAGATGTTGGACCCGGCTCTAGTAGCCACTGTTTATAGTGATCCCGCAGATCGGTTATGAAACGCTTTGTTTTTCATGGTTTGAGAGTAAAGAGGGGGGGGAGATCGAGAGAAAGGGGAGATGAAGAGTTTCAACTATACGTGACACCGAATGGAGCGGGTTTAGAGAGTAACGGTTCATTATCAAAGGTGAGAGTTGAGCGACGAAGTGTTGGAACCCTAGCTTAGAGACGAAGACAAAGAGTAGATGATTAGCAGTCCTCTTTGGGTCGGCCAGTCGAAAGTTTAAAATGGGCATCTGTGTAACTTCTAGGCTTATGTAGAAACTGGGTTCGCTTTGGGCTGTCTAGTATATATAAAATGGCCCAACAATCACTACACAAATGACTCAATACGTGATTAATAGCCAACTTGTTTGGTTCGGTGGATCCCACCTATACAAAGAAATCGTTGACGTTGACATCCTGGCGCGTTACCATATTTACTTATCACTTTCGTTACTTTTCACATCCACGAGATTCTGCCGTACAGAAGAAAAGGCTATCATCAGCAAAGAGAAGGTGAGATATCGAGGGACATGCGCGTGTAACCCGCATCCTTGTTATCTTCCCTTGATTCTCAGCATGATTAAGATGGCTAACGAGCGCTTCCATGCATAGAATAAAGATGAAAGGAGACAACAAATCTCCTTGGTGTAGACCTCTTTCCGGGACAATGTTCCCTCTTGGCTGGCCATTCATGAGAATTTTGTACTTAGCCGAAGTTATGCACCGCATGATCCAATCTACCCATATTTTTGAAAACCCCATCTTTCGCATCACTGCTTTAATGAAGGTCCATTCCATTCTATCATACGCTTTACTCATATCCGTCTTGATAGCCATCCTCTTATTCCGTCCGTTTGGTTTTGTTCGCAACGCATGAAAAATTTCTTGTGCAATCATAACATTATCTGAAATTTGTCTTCCAGCAACGAACGCCGATTGAGTTTCTGATATTAGTCATGGTAGAACTTTTTTAAATCTCTGGCATAGGACCTTTGAGATTATCTTATAACTGACATTACACAGACTAATAGGCCAGAATTTGGACATCTCATTTGGTTTATTAACCTTAGGGATGAGGCATATATTTGTGTCGTTTAGTCCATTAGCCATTGTTCCCTCAAAGAGGAACTGGTTAACCATAAGGGTTAAATCCTCCTTCACAATATCCCGAAATTTTTGGTAGAACAATGATGTCATCCCGTCTGGCTGTGGGGCTTTCTCTGGATGCATTGCGAACAGGGCTAATTTTACTTTCCATTCCAAAACCGGCCTTGTGAGTTCCTCATTATTTGTTCTGGTAATCTTTGTGGATACCTCCGATAAATCTTCATCTATGTTTTCTGGGTTGGATGACCCAAATAACTCTCAAAAGTAACTAGTAGCTATGGCTACTAGCCCATCATCGTCTTTCACTATATTTCCATTAGGATCGAGAAGCTGAGTGATTTTGTTTCTCGCCCTCCATTGCTTTGCTAGTGAAGGGAAATTTTTTGTGTCCGGCTCCTTTTCTAAGCCAGAAAATTCGACTCTTTTGTTTCAAGAAAATCTCTTCCGCTTTAAGAGCATAGATAATTCATTCAGAGCCTCAGCTATTTCCTTTGTTGTGGCATCATCATTCAGATATAGCCCCTCCACTTTTTCTTAGAGATCCTCCATATGCTTCCCTGAGTTTAAGTCATGTTGACTCCTCCATTGTCCCAAGGCTTTGCGATAACTTGAGATATGTTCCATAATATTTGCATCTGGGGAGAGTTCGGCAGATTTCCATCCCTCCAGAATGACTTGCCGTAATTCATCATTATCAATTCACCTCTTATCAAATTTGAACGACTTTGATTTTCTCACAGGCTTCGATAAGATATTTGCAAGAAACCAGACGATGATCCGATCCCTAGAGCCGCATGTAATTTACCCCAATATGTCACTCTTCATTACCAACAGCTCTGTCTAATCGACATCTTATTGTGGTTCTCCCTGCCCTTTTTCCAACCCATGATAAATTATTCCAGAACATGGAAACTCTAACATTCCATAATCATTTAGCATGGTAAAAATGAGCTATCTAAGTGAGGTCTCCCTCCAACTTTTTCATTATGACATGTTATTTCATTAAAGTCGCATATCATAAACCATGGTCCAACTCTTGTAGTGGAGAAACGCGTAAGACGTTCCCACACTTGATCACTTTGTTCTAACACAGGGTCACCGTACACAAATGTCATAGACTTTTATTCCATCAATGACTGCCTCTGCATCAATCATTCTTTTATTTGAAAACTAAACATTAATTTGAAATTCTTCCAAAGAAAATAAAGCTAAACCACCGCTAAGGCCAAGTGGCTGCACGGTAAACAACAAATCCTAACTCGGTCTGAATGTTTTGCAATATCGACCTATTATTCTTTGTCTCAAAAAGAAACACAAGTCATGGGCGATGTTTCTGGCACATCTTCTTAAGGCGTCGAACTGTGAGGTTGTTCCCAATCCCTCGATAGTTCCAACTGATCGTCTTCATAGATCTATGTTCGATGAGTTTTTAGGCCTCATCGCATCCTCCTTTTTGCATGCTTATCTTTCATCTTCTTCTCACTATGTCGTCCTGATTTGCTTGCTCCACTAGTCATATTTGGTCCCTGAGACTTAGATCGTTTGTTTGGAGATCCCCGACGAAAGAACTCAAGTTTCTTGCTTGTAAAGCCCATGGGAGCAATCTTTTTAACGTCTGGTTTCACCGCTTTCGTTGCCTTCTTTTCTGATTTTGATCTTCTTTCCACAACATATAATGGTTCTGGCCATTTAGATTCAGATTCCAAGAGCTCATCTCCCAGTAAATCATCCTCATTAGGTTTGAACTCCAGTATTCCATCATCTTTCTCAGCCATTCCACGTCATCCAATGCCCTCAATGATCTAATCATCCCTATTCCCAGCTGTTAGTTTAGGCGAGAAAGATAGTGCTCGAGCTACTCCCTTGCTACAGATAGTTACATTACCATCCATAGAATTGTTCTCTGTTGACGGGGTCACAATCTTACTCGCTATCATCCTCCTTTGTTGGAGGTCCCCACTCTTCTGTTGCCTATCAGGCGGAGATCCAAGTATGGTTGATATTTGTTCATAAGGAAAATATCTAGTGAGGCATCGCGAGCATCCACACGTGACAAAGCAGAGTCCCCCTTCTACTCCTCAACATGAACAACATACCGTTGTTTTCCCTCCCCAGTATCCATATTAGCCGCTGGTTTAGCTCTCCATCTTTGATCTTGTTTGTGATGGTAAGGTGCATACCGACTTCCTCCAAATCAATTGCTTCTATGGATGTCAATTCGATTTCTGGACACTCTATCATCCCAACGGTGCCCATCTCTATCCCTGGAGCGAGAGCGACTATGGTTATTCTCATAATGTCGCTCTCCTATGTCATATGGTATGAGTGCTCCTCTTTATGGTCTAGACCTTTTCTTTGCCTCAAGGAAAACCTGGCCGGCATCGGAGTTGTCTTGCTCTACATGTGCCTGGAACTGCAGAATATGACGCTCAGATGGAGCCTGAACTCTAGAGAAAACATTAGGGCGCTCTCTCGGAGGCTGTATCCGAGTTTGGATGCTTGTCGACGGACTAATATCCTTCTCATGTGACAGTAATCCAAAAATAGTGCAGCGTTTAAACAGCATATCATATTTAATCTTGATGGTAACCTCATCCCCTTCTGGTGATTAGACTTTCCTTGAGAATTTTAGTTGCCAGCGTGAGTCTATCTCTATGAGCATACGACCCTCAGAGAGCTCTAGTGTATTAACATGTTCAATTCTCCCACGAA
>CAJHQP010010245.1:0-19300 GCA_905132765.1 Moricandia arvensis
CTACATCATCATTTCTTTCCAGACATTATCATTTCGGATTGTAGTAGCATCCACCACAGATCTTATATCATTTCATAACCTGTTCCTTGGTTTCTGTGAGTAACCTTGTGTAATCAAGTCATTCTTTAAATGCTTTTATGTAGGAATATGAATGCCTAGATCATATGGTCATATCCTATAACTCACGATTTCTTTTTACTCTCACATGACTCATTCACTGGTTTATCGGATGACGTTCTATGGCCAATACGTCCATCCCTTTATAGGTTCTTTAAATCTTTTAAACCCACGTTTTTCTTTTAGCATTATAACCTTATCTTTATGATTCATAATTCATGAGTACTCACACGTGGGTTCATGATCCTCGCTTTATATTCAAGTGGCTACTTTGTTTGCGCTTTCTTATATATCATTGTATCGAATACCCTTTTCTGGCGTTCTATTGTGTTCCAGACATAACATAGTTTGATTGCAATTATTACCTCCAATACTTTGGTGTCTTGGCGTCCCAAATCACCTTAAGTACCATGGATTTTGGCGTCCCAAATTCCATTGAATGGTATCTTATATTGTGGTCGACCATTTTCTATGTCTGGGAATGGTTTCCTTTTATGACCTCGGGAATTTATCATTTCTATGCACCATTTCATTTTATCCTTCCGAGGTTCCTTTATCTTATGGAACATATTGGTCTATCTTTATATAGACTCTGTAAGAAACTTGATTGTGTCTCTTCTAGGACAACAACTCATTTGGTGCAAGCTGGTATATTTTCCGGGTCAATGTGTCTGGCATCTAGTTCTGCTAGCTTTTTAATATCATTTGGACGTCTTATATTTAATAGTCCGAGGATCTTGCCAAGACAATGATGGTTGATACCATTCTCTCTTTAACCAGCTTATAACTTCTCCCTTTTAATGTTGGATGATCAGATTACTGAGGTCAATGTAATCTGTGTTCTTGGCCACTATTTGAATCACCCATGTTTGGCTGCAAGACATATTTAAATCACGTGGGAGAAAGATGTATATTCATCCAACATATATTCTCATCTCAATCCTCTTTCTGAGGTTCCATCTTAAGTGGCACATATGTCTGTGGTGGTATATTCAGATTCTCTTAAGATGGTATGTCTGGTTTATGACCCTTAGTCTGAGATGAGAATATCTATGCTCACTTATATGGCCTGATGCATATTAATCTTAGAACATGTGAATTCATGTGTCCTCAAGCACTTAGATAGTGGCCATTGTATTCTAAGGAATTCGGCCAAGTACATTATGGTTTTAGACCATGTCACACGTGAGTGTAGTATGTTCATGGGATCATGGTTTTGTCCTCACTCCCCCTCATGGACATACTATAATCACGTGGTGCTTGAGACATTAGAGCCTAATGAGTTTCCCTTGTGCACATGTTACACAACGTGAGATTTTACGGGATAACTCTTTGTGCCTTTGTAATATCTTTCTTTGCATCAAGTTTGGACTTGGATGGCTAATCCAGTCAATGCCATTAAGTGTAGTTTCGTGGGTATTCATGCTACCATGGCTTTTGCCTTTATCATACTGATCCTTGGCATAGTCAAGATCAGAGTATATAGGTATAGTCTTTGACCACTTTTCTTATAAGGCTTTAGACGATTTATAATCTGAAAGGAACTTTTTGTTTCCTTTGCCCATTGGTTCAATGTGGAAACCATTCATACTTAAGTATATAACTCAATGGGTCTTTCATTTGGGTGAATGCCTTTTGTTATTTTCGTGGTCCTATATATTGACTATCCTTATGTTGTTATTTAGAAATGACAATCATGGAAATGACATTATATAAAATGAATCACAGAAATGTCAAACACCAAAACAAGTTTTAATAAAACAATCAAAGAATTACAGATGTCGAATTTACAGATGTCGAATTTATTTATCATCTTTGAGACAACCAGAAGTCTCATATTCTATTAAATCATCATTTTCATGATCAAAATCGTTTTCATCATCTTGGACTATCATGTGGGCCTCAGGATTCTTTCCCTTTAAACTTTCTTGATATAGATCACAGAAATGTTTGGGAGTCCTGCAGGTCTTTTGCCCAATGACTGCTCATTCCACACCTATGGCACACTGATTTGGTCGGTTGTGAGGGTTTGAAATGATTCCCTTGGCCTCGTCCATTTCCTCGACCATACGAGTTGTTTTGGACTCTATCTCGGCCACTATCTCGTCCATACGGACTGCCTCGACCACCACGGCCATAGTTACCTCGACCGCGGCCACGTCCTATCCACCTGCGGCCTTGACCGTGTGAGTTTGAATGGACGTGGTTCGCCTCACTATCAGCATTAGTTGCCGTGTGTGCATCAGGTAATGGTGTGGATCCTGGAGGTCTCATTTCACTGTTTCTCATTAGCAATTCATTGTTCTGCTCAGCTAGGAGCAAACAAGAAATAAGATCAGCATAAGTGGTGAAGCCCTTTTCTCTATACTGCTGTTGGAGCAACACATTGCTTGTGTGGAACGTGGAAAAGGTTTTCTCAAGCATATCCTTATCCGTAATCGTTTCCCCACACAGTTTCAATTTTGAAACGATCTTAAACAGTGCGGAATTGTACTCATCCACAGACTTATAGTCTTGGATTCTTAGGTGTGTCCAATCGTAACGAGCTCTGGGTAAGATCACCGATCTTTGGTGATCATATCTGCTTTTCAGCTCTGTCCAGAGTTCGAGAGGATTTTCAACTGTCAGGTACTGATCCTTGAGACTCTCGGCCAAGTGATGCCTTATGATATGGATGGCTCGGTATCTATCATTCTCACTGACATTGTTGTCATCTATTATACTTTCACCGAGTTCTTTTGATTTCAAGATGATCTTGGTATCAAGCGCCCATTGGAGGTAATTATCTCCAGATAGGTTAAGGGCCGCATATTCCAAGTTATTGATATTCGACATCTGAAACCATATGATTATGTGTTTTAGAGTTTCAGATTTTATAAACCTAATTTAGTTATACTTGGTAAACCTAATCAAGTTATGTTTAGGAAACCTATTTAGGTTATTATTAGTTTTAGGTTTCAGATTAGGTTTAGGGTTTTAGTAATCCTAATTAGGGTTTTAACAATCTAGCAATTCTAATTTATTTAAGGGTTTTGTAGATTAACAATCCTAGCAATTAATTTCTAGGTTTCCAAACAAAGCAAGCAAGCAATCAAGCAATCAATCAATTCGATTTTAAGAGATTAGGTTTTAGAAAATCGGTTTTAGGTTTAGGGTTTAAAACAATCTTATCAATCTTAATTCAATTTAAAATTAGGGTTAATTGATTAACAACCTATTACCAGGTTTCTAAGTGATTTGCAATCAGACTACTCAATCAATCAATGAATTCAAACAATGGATGTGTACCCTAGATGATCAGGATGAAGTTCCCTAAACTATCCAGCAACCTAGCAAAGCTCTATCGATCAATATTTAAATTAGGGTTTGATCGAGTTACCTTTTAGGTCTAGAAGGGTTGCACGGACCACCGAGAGAGCTGTCGCGGTTCGTAAGCTGTGCCGCGGACTGATCGGGTGTCTAGGGAGCTATCGGGTGCTGGTATGAGTGCTGGATCGTGCTGGTATTGGTTCGGCTGCTTATCGGCTGGTGAACCTCTATCGGGTGTGTGCCGGATGTGTATCGCGGGTCTGTGTAACCTCCGGGTGCTTATCGCGAATGTATGTGTGTCGCGGGTAACCTCCGGATGTATCGCAGGTTGATCGGGTGACCAGGAAGCTATCGGGTGCTGATCTGGTTTGGGTGTTCGTTCGTCGTTCGCGGATCGTCTGGTACGTACGCGGGTAGCCTCTGTGTGTACGCGGATCAGGTCTGGGACGTACGCGGGTGCGGGTAACCTCTATCGCGGATGGTAAGTACGTACGCGGGTGTTGACGTACGCGGGTATGGACGTACGCTGGTCAGGACGTACGCGGGTGTGAACGTACGCGGGTGCGGTCTGTGCCGGCTGGTTCGTGAATCGCGTGTGGTGTAGGGCTTATCGCGGATGGAGTTCTGATCGCAGGTAAGCTTTTGTGCCGGATGAAGAAGATGAAGAAAGCTTGACGGCTGGTGTTTTAGGGTTTATGATTTTCGAGTAAAGCTTAGGGTTTTTAGAGAGACGTATCGTGCTGATAACGTGTTAAGAAACTAATGGGGGAACTTGTGTATTCTTATTGATTCTGAATGAATGTGGAGCCCTTTATATATAGGGAGTTACAACTAGATAAATGGAAAGATAACATTCCAAGATAAACATGGAAAAGGAAAACATAATCTAACTAGGAAAAGGAAAGTCTTGATTGATCCTTATCCATATCTTGGTCGATGGAATATTCTTTTCTGGTTGGTGAGATTCCTTTCGGGTCGGTCCGATCCTATCCATGGTCGGATCCGGTTCCATCTAATCTAATGGTTATTGCATCCACAATTATCTGGTTCATAACATTTTTATTGTTTACTTTTAATTTTTTACCGTATTTAACTAATTTTGAGATGTGGATTACTTACCTGTGAACTAGTTTTTTGAATAAGTATTAGACTATATAAATGTGGCCTGGTTTTGATCAAAGATATATGTTGGCTTAGTTTGTGCCTTATATTAGAGAACACGCCTTATAACTTTTCTGTGACACATGACTACATGAGTTTTTCAGTTCATTCAATCAAGCTCCAGCCAGAACATAATTCCACATACCTTAATGATTTTGCAAAGACAAAACTCAAACCAAATCTAAACAAAAATAAATTTTCTCAAGATTCCATTAACTTTAAAACCATTGTCAATTAGTAAGAAATGCGCTAGAAGCTTTCCAAAAACGAGGCATTGAGCAATATGATACAACAAGACATAACAATCAAAATACAATAAGAGACCAGAGGCCAATATTGGTCAAAATACTTATTATATGCCCACAAAGTTTACTTGAAGTCCCTAGGCTTCAATTCAAGGAGATGAATCTTTGCTTATAAAACGATACATAGTGGCAAAATTCAAACATAAATGCCGGTCCCTTTCATCGCCCCAACCTTCCCAACCTTTGAAACCAACTTTATAACCAGGTTGATGTTCAAACACCCGAACTCTCCATTCTTTTTTTATGTTCACAACTTTATATGTTTCCTTAACCTCACTGTTTACGATCCCAATATCCATACAATCACCTTCGACCTCTCTTCTACCTTTGATGTAACCCACATTTTCCAATGTGAACCGCACTTGTCCTAGGGCCTCTCACGTGTAAAACAGGTGAACCAAACGAGGGGAAAACTGTCGCCCACATCGTTATATTCCAAATATAATCATCAAAGAAGCAAAACTTTGGGTTTGGGTTTAGGATTCGCATTTCATTGTCAGCTATCGATGGTTGCTCGAATTCACATTTCTACCATCCTATTCTGACTGCTGTTTTTATTTTTTTTGCAATCAACAATTTTTTCGAATAGTTGGTTAGAATTGCATCTACAACATTGATTAAAAAGATGCTTCTCTTTAAACATTAACTAGATTTTGACCCGCGCTTACAAAGCGCGGGTTTTGATTTTTATTTTTATTTTTATTTTTAAAATTATTTAATAATATTTGTAAACCAACAGTTTTAAAATATTTTTAGGTTCCTACAAACTTACCTGGACCTTGAATGATCCTACTCGACACCGTCCATATATTCATGTAAAACCATTTTGAACCCCAACATTCAGAAAGACCGAATTGTAGTCGATGGTACTTAGATGACCATGACTAACACCCGCATGAGTGTTATAGTAAATTGTATATATAACATATATAATTGTGTTTTGGTTTTATATGTGTTTTATATGTTTGAAATTGTTTATATTTTATTATTTTTTGATCTATTCGAAAATAAAATTTATGTAATATTCAATTATTTCATATAAATACTATTTTTTATTTTAGATTTTTGTTGAAATAAGAAAAAATGTATAACTAACAAATTAATATGGTTGTCTAACACATAAAATATATGATTTAAAATATAAGAATAAGTGAATATCTCAATTTTAGCAATTTATTACGTTTTGTTCATATATGAAAACCTCTAGATTTTAGTTTCAATTGATTGATGGATTTTATTTTATTTTGTGGGTTGTAATTTAGAAATAAAAAATATTGTTAACGTAAGGGCTAGATTTTTGGATCTATCTTGTCAATATTATATTTGTTTTTGAATTTATTCGGTTCGATAAAAAAAATTTAAGTCAGCCCGTAAATAAAATTTCTTTTAAATTATTCAATGACACAGAATGGTAAATAAGAAGAAAAAATAAGGGTGAAGTTTTATGGGTAATACAATTTTAATAAGATAGATTTATTGTAAATGTAAAGGTTAAGTTTGTAAATAAAAGAAATTATTTTTAATATTGCTATCCATGTATCCAAACAATACTCACTATCCATATTTCCAAACAAAATCCCTAAAGTACTTCTACTTTAATAAAATAGATTTTGTCCGCGTGGTGTTTTTTTTTCAAAAACTACATAAAATTTCAAAACACAAAATTTTAATGGTTTCATTTGTGCTACATTAGTTTATTTTCCAGGTCATATATTTTGTTATTGTAATGTGTTAATATTTTTTTATTTGATGTGTGTTGGATCAGTTATGTAATTATATTAAAAAAGATTGTAACTATGTCTTAATATACTTTCTCAACATAAAAAAATTAAAAGATTGAATAAATTTTAAATTGTATCTTTGTATTTTATATCATATCTATGTTTTTTTTACCACATAAATAAAAATCAAATAGAAATTTGTACGGAAATTAAAATATAGTTTCTATTTTTTAATATGAAAGTTAATTTGATATTTAATAACATTGAGCACCAAAGCTACATCTAATCTATCAATTTGATGTTTATTAACATTGGGCTTTACTATTTGATTTCATCATTAATTACCCGATAAATACATTAATATTATGGCTCAAAATACAAATGTAAACAAAGCCCATTTTGTAACTGTTTATTCCGGGAAAAGCAAATAAAATGTGTATCCAAAGATGTAACTACTTTATTGCTTTCTCTTTACTTTTCTTTTCTGTGGGTCGGCCCACATCTGTCTTATTCTTCTTCGATGTTCATCTATAGAAAAAGGAATTCAAGAATCAAATCCATACTGAAGGCTACTGTCACGGCTGTGCCTATGTACAAGCCAATCAGCAGACTTGGGGTTTTGAAAAATTATATTTTTATTAAGGGGTAGTTTTGAACAAAAATAATTAAATAACTATATTGGTTATGTATTTATAAGATGTAAACAATGTGCGTAGTTTGATTCCTATATATCACATTTTAAATTTTCATAGTTTTAGGAGATAAATAAATAACTGTGCTTTAGGGACTAAAATTCTCAGGCACACCCTGGCTACGGTTTTATGTTTATCAACTTCATTCACTATATTTGTTAAGTCAATCGATCTAAATTTTGATCGTTTCTTTCGTATGTAGATAGATCTCTCATCTCCATGATTTAGTCCATTTTCTTATAGCTTATTTGCTTTGAGACATGAAGTATTAGTAGTATCTACAAACTACTCTTACTGGAGAAACATATGGACAGTAGCAAGAAGTGATCTATGCAGCTAGACTGAAGGGAGAAGGACAGAAAGATGAGAATCAGTTGAATAAAATCATAGTGAAGGGACAAAAGCCATGGTAAGTAATTGTTAAACATTGTCTCATAATTTTTTAAAATACGACTATTTTTCGCAGCAGAATTTTTGTTGATTTTTTTTATACAGTCATCATATAATGATATAATCCTTTTTAAATGTGACGCCTGATATTGGACATTCTGAGAACCAAGTTCCTGTAATCATGCAAATGAAGACAACTACCTTGATGAACAACAGACTTTAAACATGGTTAGTAATTACTTATCAATCATAACTAATTAATAAGAGGAAAAAACGGTTAGTAATTGTTTAGTGTAAACATTTTATATTAAAATCAAAACGGAGTTGAGACCTTTGTGTTAAATCTAATCCTTCAGGGATTGTTTGATTTAGGTAAACACCTGATGCATCAAAAGCGTAAGTGATTTGTGCCTCTCCTAGTAAAGTTACAATTTACATTAGGCCATATCGAATAATTTATTGTAATGACTTGAAGAAGGAAAATAAATACCTCTAAAGAAACTGATTTTTTCGAATCATATCAAACAAACAATAGTTCGGTCATTTCCTTCCTCAATAAATTGTTCTAGTTTCTCAACAGAATCTGTTCTCCAAAGACAACATGCAAAGATCATTTCCTCTTTAAAGTTATAGCCAAGTTAATAAGGGAACTAATCAAGTAAATTTCAATGTTAGAATCTAATGTATAAAACATAGGTTGTCTGAACTAACTGTGTGTCAATTAAGTGAAATTGAATATTTTTTCTGTCTTGTCATGATACTTGCACGGTTTGAACAACACTTAGTTCATTAACTTTCCCTATTACATCAATCAGAAAATCCAAAAACATGAAACAGTGTGATTATTATATTGTACAGAAAACAAAAGTATATCAATCTAAAAGAATTTAATTAAATTCTATATTACCTAGAAGGAAGGGTGTCTTTAGAGTTCATTTCCAGTTTCTTCATAATTGGCAAGAGGCAGAAAAATCTATCACCAGTTAAATGGGAATGTTTTATCACAGTGTCAGCTGCGATAGTCATCTAGTATTGATGGCTTGTTATTCGATATTGGCCACCAGCTGTAGAGATGGAAACGTGTTCAATGACTCCCCATTCTCATGTAGGTAGTGTACGTTGAACTCAGTACATGTGAGTTTTTGTGCAAGAAGCATGGATTTTGTTACCCTAAAAAACACTGCCATATTAGATAATATTAAAAGAAAGTACTGAACTGAATGCAACAAATGTTTAGAAAGAAAAATTACCCATTGGTATGCTAAAACCATTTCGAAGGTATCTCTTCCAAAAGATGTGTTTTACTTTCATGAATGTAAGCATTTAACTTGAACTCGCCATGATGATTTAAAAGATCTGATTTTTGCGAGAGTAAAAGTAGTCAACTTAGACATGTTTAAGTTTTCTGCCTACAACGATATGGTTTTCATGAAATAAAGATGAGATATATATAGTTGGCTTCAGAAAGGGTAGGTTAAACAGAAAACACTAACAAATATTTTGCTAGCTATGATTTGAACGTATTGAAAAGCGAATATATGTTTTTTGAAATTATTTAATATATATTCCTTTTAAAATTAATCATAAAAACTAGAATATTCACTTTTACAGACAACCAATAAATAATTGTAACAATTTATATATTTTAAAAAATTTATTGGAAAAAGTAGATAACAATTACGTACTCTGCCTACGGAATATTCTGGAAAACTTGTTTGTAGACAACATTCAATGTTTTTGTCTCCGTCTTCCTTTCTTTACCAGTTATTATGATTTTTAATCCAAATCTCGACTTAACTCTTGAAAGTGCAACGTAGAGCTGACCATGAGAGAACACTGGCCTAGGCAGAAAACAAACCAACACTTTCTAGTGTTTGACCTTGACTTTTGTTGATAGTCATCGCGAAAGCCAATGTAACCGGAAACTGTCTTCGACGCATTCTGAAGGGAAACTTTGTGTCAGGTGGTGTTACAAACATTCTAGGAATCCAAACCTTGTCTCCAGCAATATTGATTCCGGTTATAATTCTACCTTTTATCATATGGGGAAGTAGCTGAGTAACAATTAGCCTAGTACCATTGCATAATCCATCTGCAACATCCATGTTACGGAGAAACATAATAGGAGCACCAACCTTCAGCTTCAAATTATGTCTAGGCAGTCCAGCCACTTTAACACTGTTCAAAAACTCTGCAGGATATCCAACATTTGCGCAAGATTGAAGCCATTAACACTGTATTGCATAATTTTACTTTTACTCATGCTGTAGTCGTATACTTGTTTAGCATAACCACCCCAAAGAGTACACATCAACTTCACATTACTTTATACTAAAAATAAAAGTTAAAAAATAAATTATAGATTAGAAAATCAAAGAAAAAGATAAAGAACTTAAGCTTATTTTGGGTCACGTAACTCTATCAAAAGCCTCATGTTATCTTTTCCTTTGATCATTTTATTTTCCAAAGACCCGAAGTTAACTATTTGGCCAATAACATCTACATAACACAACCAAAAAAAATCAGGAACAAGGATAACAAAATTGAAATACTATATAGCAAAGTGTAAGATGGCTCACCAACCAAACAACTGCTATCAATATTTCCCTTCCAGAATATCTGTAAAGTCCGCAAAATACTTCTTAGGAACTTCACTTGGAAACTCATCAGCTTTTCCAACAAAAGTTGTTGGATAGAAGTCAATCTTGTAGGGATGCGAGGTTGTACGATATTCACCAATAGCATCTTAGACCTTGAACAACTGGACGACAACTGCAACCCCCTCATGTAGCTTGTTATGATATTTCTTGATGAGTTGTTCACCAACAGAAGCATGAATTCTTATCCCCTGATTATACAATCGTAAATAAATGTTTTAGACAAAGCATAAATGATAAGAGTTCGGTTAAAGAAGAAAAAAAGGTTGACTTACTTCTTTATCAACAAAAACCATTTCAATGGTGTTGCCTGATTCGTTGTTGTAGTTTCTCCACAACCGGATAATCCTAACTTCAATACGCGACTTATCTTTACGGGGTTTTAATTCTCTAAGAAAAGAAACAATGTTTCTTGGCTCGGACCATTGCCATTGTGCGATCAAAAGAGAAGAATGTGTGGGTGTAAAGACATCGAGATTCACTTATATATATTACAAAGTTAAACTAATTTTTATATGTATTAACTAATTATAAGGAAACTAATTATTACATGTATTAACTAATATTCTTGCGCAAGTAATTTATTTGTTATAAGGAAACTAATTATTACATGTATTAACTAATTATAAGGAAACTAATTATTACATGTATTAACTAATATTCTTGCGCAAGTAATTTATTTGTTATAAGGAAACTAATTATTACATGTATTAACTAATATTCTTGCGAAAGTAATTTATTTGTTATAAGGAAACTAATTATTACATGTATTAACTAATATTCTTGTAAAATTAATTAATTTGTTATAAGGCAACTAATTATTACATGTATTAACTAATATTCTTGCGCAAGTAATTTATTTGTTATAAGAAAACTAATTATTACATGTATTAACTAATTATGTAAGTCATTTGGAAAGTGATGTTAATTGGTCATTCAATTATGTTTTCCTTGCAATTAGTGGGATCGATGAATTAAATGGTGTGATTGATTTTAGTGGTACTTTCTTATAATAGTGAGATCGATTAATTAAAAAATGATTAAGAAATTCCAAAAAATCAACCAATCCAATATCTCAAATTCTTTTGAGAAACTTTGTATGAGTGATACATGGCAAAGTGACTTATCTTTTAATATATAGAGGGATGTGATTTGCAGGTTTTGATAACAAAATATGCCGACTGTGTTAGTTAATTGATATCCTTTTTGTTATGATGACTGCGTAGGAATAGAAAAATATGGAATGTTATTGAGTTTAGGCAGTAAACGAATTTATTAGTTTTGATTTTGTGCAGTTAATTGTCATTGGTTTAGGTATGATTATGGGGTTTACAAAATTTATGGAATGTTATTGATTAGGAAAATACGAAATTATTAGTATCCGATAATATCTCTGGATACTAACCAACATAAGTAATATATATCTTACGGATATTTTATTTTGTGTTAGTTGATATCGGTTTATTTGTGATGATTGCATGGAAGTAGAAAACGTTTTTGGAATATTATTGATTTTAGGAAAATATAAATTATTAGTTTTGATTTTGTGCATCTATAATATCTAATGATACTAACTATCTATATTATTAAAAGAGAAATACAAATAAAAATCTAAAATTTAGCACTTATTTACAATAAATGCCAGTGAAGTAATTAATAACTTATCTTTTAGATTCTTTGTGTTTTCATATTTTCGTAATACATTTGTAAAATTTATTATCAACTAAAATATTGATTCTGCTATTTTGCTTTATTGTTTAGACCATATATTTCATTATTGTATTGTGTTGTCTATTTTTTTGTTGAATGTGTACTGCATCAGTTATGTAATTATATTAAAAACAATGTAATTATGTATTAATAGACCATGTTAACATAATTTTTTTAAGAAGATTGTAACAATTTAAAATTGTATCTATGAATTTCATATCATATCTATTTTTTATTTTTTTTACCACGTAAATAAAAAATATATAAATTTATAGAGAAAGTAAAGTATAGCTTATATTTTTTTAATATGAAAGTTAATTTGATATTTAATAACATTAGCCACCAGAAGCTACATATAATCTGTTAGTTTGATATTTATTAACATTTATACTATTTGATTTCATCATTAATTACCGAATAAATACATTAAATTTACCTCATATTCATGTGTGATTTTACACAGAAGACACTGAATTTAGGATATTCATTAAAGATTTTTTATTCTTTTATTAACAATGGACCATCTTAATTAATTATCTAATTTAAATTTCTTTTTAACTTTCCTAATTTTATGAAAAATTTGGACAACTTTCTGATAAGTTCTAGTATTTCCCCCACATCATTTATTAGCCATATATATACATGCTAAAAGAATGCAATGTATTATATTTGATCCAGAAAAAGAATGCAAATGTATAAAATCTTTTTCTAATAACCATGTTCTTTTTAGAGAAGCTGCGGCAGCGTCCGCGTTTCAAAAAATATAAAGGAAACAATTTTTTACGGCATCATCATTTAATTTTGTGATGGACAGCAGCATACTTCATCTTTTTCCGCTGGTTTTTATGACGTCACAACGCTCTATAAATATTTAGTCGCCGTGCTATTAGCGTTTTATTCTAGGAAGAGTGAGAGGAAAGATTTATTCTAAGGGCATCATTATCCCTAGAACCCCTAATAGGGGTTCTTAAATTTTTTTTTTGGTGCTGTTAAAAAAAAGAAAAAGAAAATTAAAAAACGAAACCAATCGCGGGCCGCCACGTGTCAGTGGAGTCTGCAAACAGTGTAAGAAACTCTCTAAAACCAGTTCTTATTTAGTAGTTTTTAGAAGCGGTTCTTGCACTGTTCATGGGCCCCACTGACGCGAACAGTACAAGAAACCCTCCTAAGAACCCCGGATAATCATGCTCTAAGAACGTTGCCTCAGCGTCTACAATAAGAACAAGGTAAATGTATAAAATCTTAAACAAACACAATCATAATTACATCTTATGATCGTCTATATGCTTTAGCTGAGTAAAAAACAAATGCCAAGGTATTCTCTCCACAAATTTGATCCTTTTATATTGCCAGTGATATTATATCTTTTCTTATATATGACATAAGTATTTATTAAGACTTTATTTGTACAATTGCTTTGATTACATAAGTATTATCATAATTGAAGCCCAGTTTTCAGAGATATCTTCTCTAAGAGTGAGTTAAAAAAAAATTAATGATAGAAGGTTTTGATTTTAATTTTTAAGCATCATCTTAGTATCAAGATGAGATATGGAAACTTGAGTTTTTGTAATCTATACTGACATCTACATATAAGAAAATATGTAAACGTGTCATTGTAAATCCATTTCTTTATTTAGGATGGTTTAGAAATAATTTTAAAAGATTTTTAGGTTAGTGACAGTCAATTGTAAATATTAAGAAAAATAGGGTTAAGTACTAATTTTACTTTAGTTTTAATAGTTTAAATATATTATGTATCATTAAGTTTTCATATTAATTAGATATTTGATTTCACATATGGTATTTTATATTATTTCAAATATTTATTTTTGATATATTGAATTACATATGTTATTTTAAATCAAAGAATGATTTTTTATTATGTGAGAATTGGATTATTATTGTCTTACATTCAGGATTTAGGTAGTACAGTTCATCTTTTTATATTTGTAAATATATTTATAAAATTCTGCATAAAATGGTATATACTGTTTAAAAAAATAGGAAATATAAATATTAAATCAGATTTTCGTTAATAAACATAACTTATAATATTTTGAATATTCATACACAATAATCCTAATAATTGGTTTGATTTGATAGCTAATATAAGAAGGGTTTACTATTCATAGTATTTGGATTGTATCAATTTTTTGAAAGGACTCATAATTTTTTTGGTTACAATTAGTCTAAAATAAGAGCATCTTGTAATTAGATTTTGTTTAGTTTTATCTTAGGATGGTAAATATATTTTTTAAGATTATGTATAAATTGATATATGTTGTTTTGATAGAATAAAAAAAATATTGAAGTGTTGATAACTTTTATATACAAATTCTAATCATTTATATATAGATAATAATAAGTATTATTTATCTTGTTGCAGCCTCACATTTTTAAATATTTATTTGGTTTTAAAATAATCATAGTAGATTACCATTTTGAACATAATATATTAAATAATCATTTATTGAGGTTAAAATTATTTTCTTATTAATTATTTTATCAAAAAAATATATTTATAATAATATATAATTTTGTGTTAGAAAACAATTTTTTCATTTTTGTTTTCTGAATCTATGTTTTATATATTTATAATTATATATTTTAAATTTAAATTTAAATATATATATATATTATTTTTATTTTTTTAAGATAAATATAATCAAATTAAATTCTTTTTTATATAAAAATATATGCTTGTATTTTATCAGTTCTTACAAAATTTATAGATTTTTTAGGAAACATAGGAATAATACAACTAAAATTCGTTTTTATATAAAAATCTGTGCTTATTTTATAAATCTTGCCTTTTTATTATTTCTCGGCTTTAGTAAAAAGGAAAATTAAATTTAAAAAAAAAGTTAATTACAATTTTATTAAGTAAAAGGAAACATAAATAGTTATTATTAATAACAATCGAAGTAGAGAAAGAAAATTCCCTATCCTTTCTTCACACACTTTGTTCTTTCTGAAGGGAGGATATATCAATCTTTTGTTCTTTTTGTTGTAGATATTTAGATATCATATCGATTTTGATTTTGCGTGAGCGATTTATCCTCGCTTTGGCGATTTTGCAGCGTAGTATCAATCAATTTCTGGGCAATATTGAAATTTCATACTTCTTGGGAATTTTGAATAATAAGTTATAGGCCTTATCCTTCTGATGCTGAATCGTTTTCCCGCTGAATCTGGAGGATCAATTCCTCTTTTAGTTAGAAAAGCTGGATTCTTGATCTTGATTTGGAATCGATTTTCGTTATCTGTTTAGACGAAATATCCACTATGTTCAAGATTAGAGATTTGGAACACGATTTGGTGACTCGAAGTAGAATTCAGAAGAGTTAGAGTTTTCCCATGGATTAGCGTTCTAACATAGTTTTGTATTTGTTTTCTGATGAAGCTTCCTAGCGATTGAAGAAGAGACCCTTTTTGATCGGCGGAGATTGAAGGACGAAGAGCAAGCAAGCAAGTTTAAGCAAATCAGAGATGGAGATCATGGATTGTTTGGCGAGTTTTCTGGAACGCTTCTCTCATCTCGATTCGTCAAGTAACAGAGCCACTAAGACAGCACGTGTCACGCATGCTTTCATCCTCATCACTTGTTTTCAGGTTCTGTTTAGGCTTAATTAAAATTGTATGTAAATTTAAAAGGGAAAATTGTTTTAGACCAAAAAACATGTATATTGTCCCATTAGGCTAATCTCAACTTTGTAAAAATTTTACCTATTATGCCCTTTTCTATTTATAAAATAAATCAAATAAATATTTTTATAAACAATATTTTTTGAAAAAAAAATAGGAACTATCGATGAAATACCTTATATCAAATTAGAGGTATTTTTCTAAAAATGTTTAAATCGAAATTTCAGATTCCATTTTACAGACACCATAATTGACATTCTATGAAGTGGAAAATGAAAAATCCATGTTTTTCATTGAATCTACTAAGATATTAATACACAAATAAAAGTAATCTAAAAATATTTAGAATACACATTATGCGGTTAACCTATCGTTCTAAAACATGTAGAACACATAATCTACACGTTACTCAAAATCTAAAATCGGTAGTGATTGAGTTCAAACATGTTTACCGTATTTTACATATAGTAGAATGAAGATTCTATTAAGTTTTAACAATTGTGAAAATTATGGGTAGTCCAGTAAATTATGAGAAGTGCAGTTATAAAAATATTGGCAAATATTGTGTTTTTCATATTTGAAATATCAATTTTGTAGGACACATATAATATTAACTAATTACCAAAAATGACATGAAATAATCGGTAGTCTAGCGGTTGGTGTCTGTTTATATAGTGCTCCAATCTAGGTTTGAATCCCAATCTAGCTGTTTTTCTCTTTCTTTTTCTTATCAGTTATTTAAATGAAAAGTCACTATTTATTTCATTCTAGGATGTTGTGTTTAATTTATTCATGTCGGGTTTTGGGTATTGTTTCAGTTTGAACATGATATTTTGTTTAGGGCGTCAATTTTTCAGACTATGACCTGATAATTTAATTTGTGTCTCAGAGACATAAACCAATTAAATAAAACTCACATAAAAGTTTATAAATATCATTTACATAGAAAAAAAAGATGCTAAAAAAAATCGTTATGTATAAATGAGAAGAGATTGAAATTCATCACAAAGAAATCACAATTGTAATTTACCAACCATAAACTAAGGATTGAAAACTAAGACGTTGCACATAGATTAAAAAAAAAACGAATCCTCAAAGCTCAAAATTAAGAACAATATGTAGAGACTTGTTCCATCATATCTGAATATGTGCCCATCCCATGTACAACAGCTGATTAAGTAGACTGGTTCTTGTTCCAATCTCTTCATCCTCGGTATTAATCCATGCATGAATTTCCTAAAGCAACTCAAATATCGCAGTTGAGCTTCTCTGTCTCCTCCTAATGATAGAATCAAATTCCTTGCAATGACTTCCCAACAGAGGCAAGCACGGTTTAAAAGCTGAAATGAGTTAGAACAATCTAAGCATAGAGACAATACCATACCCGGCTTTTTCTTGTCTAAGACTTTTCCAAAGCCTGAATCTAAGCATAGAGTCAACACCCATACCCTGCAATTTCCATTATTTTTGTAAGTCGAGAAATAATCTCTATTTAGTCTCTGGTTTGCAGTAGAGAGGCTAAAGAGGTAGTTGCAAACTCTAGGTATCAGTTTGAAGGTTGTTATCTAGAGTGTATGAGAACACATCTACAGCCGCATCAAGTTTTATCTTTTGCAGAGTGTAATTATGTGTTTGTATGTGAAAGTAAAAGAAAGTTTAATCTATCATCCATATGGTGTAAGGTCTGAAACTGAACTTTTCTCTTCTCTTATCCAATTTGATTAACCGTCTTAAACTGAACTATTCTTCTTCTCTTCCAACTCTATGAAGTCCGTTTAATGGGGATTTTCTGGATGATTTAACCCTAATGAAACAATTCTATGACAAGATTAGCTTAATGGATAATGTGGGTGTTTTGACCTAAAACAATTTTCTCATTTAAATCTATTTGTAAAATGTTATGTTATACAAAGTTGACCAAAAAAAATAAGAATCATAGATAATATTTTAGTTCATTAAGAGTATTTATGTAATTCCAACCGTGATGAGAATTAACATGAGGGTGATATGCTGAAAGTGACTTCTAAAACAATATTATAAAGATACGTGCGAATGCATATAGACGTTTTATAGATAAGGTCTAAAACAGAGTGGGATTGCCATTTATGGAGGTTGCAAATTATTTACAATGAATCCAACAACCAACAAGAAAAGTGGGCCCAGACGCCATTGATACTTATCTCCTTACGAGTTCCTTTAAATTTTCAAACATCATTTTCATTTGATATAAAATTCCCCTCTTTTTCTATTGGCCTAAGGATTACTTATTTGACTTTTCCCACTTGATCTGCCTCGTTTTCTGTAAATAGATGGCATACATAGATAACATTTCATTCATCACTATCTCCATACAACAAACTATTTCTAAACAATTTAAAAATGGCTTCCAAGGCATTAGTTTTGTTGGGTCTCTTTGCACTTCTTTTCGTCGTCTCAGAAGTTGCCGCGACATCTGAAGGGCGTCAGGTACGTAAAAACTCTTTTATATATTGAGTAAAAGGCTTTACACCAAATGATTGCAGGATACTTTCATCCAACTGCTTCGTCCCTTCTAAGTCAGAAAAGTGGTGATGCAACATATGAGTATGTAAAATATAGTCATGAAGCCTTATTATGTGCTATCAGGACTATCTCAAACATTTAAAGCAAATTTACATATAAGTCATATACAATGTTGTAGTACCATATCTTTATAAAGCTATATATATATACGAATTTATATACATGTTTTTAAAATGATTTCAAGAGAAAAAAATTTAGAAAATTCGAAAAGGAATGCACATCTGTGAAATATTGTGTTGTTTTGGATTTGCACAGTGAACGTCAGAGAGTGAGGATACCGTACAACCTGACCAATACGGTGGTGGAGGTTACAACGGAGGCGGAGGCTATAACGGAGGAGGAGGATACAACGGAGGGGGAGGATACAACGGAGGAGGAGGATACAACGGAGGCGGAGGAGACACCGTGGAGGAGGAGGATACAACGGAGGAGGGCGTGGAGAGGTTTACTGCCGCCACGGCTGCTGCTATAGAGGTTATCGTGCTGCTCCAGGTGTTGTTCATATGCTGGAGAAGGCTGTTCAGACACAGCCTGGCACCTAAAAGTCGACAATGTATGACCACCACCAAATATGCACTTATGTGTCTTTATGAGTATACGTAAACCTTGCTGGGTGTGTTTGTTGTAAGTGGCAAATTATGAGAATAAAGTTGATTATGTAATGTCTTTGCGTTTGAGTTGTAATCTTCGTGGCTGTCATAAAATCGTCTGTCGTTTATGATATTCCCTTACAGTGTTTTCTTATATCGTGTTAGAACTCAATTATAAGACATGTGGCATTTATATATTTTTAAGGAGAATTATTTAGAAGATCCACAATCATACATCTAATTTCTAGAATAATCATCCAGAAGCATCACCGAGGACTTTTGTTCCTTTCTGAAATGAAGAATAGAAGGTTGTCTTTGCAAGACATTCAGGTCGACTTAGGATTTGATCATTTGTTTTACTGTTGAGCCAATTGGTCTTTGGCGGAAGTTTAGCTTTATTTTCTATCGATGAATTCAATAAATGTTTTGTTTAAATAA
>CAJHQP010010246.1:0-19299 GCA_905132765.1 Moricandia arvensis
GTCTGATGGCCGCAACCAAACGCCATGTTTTGGGATGCTCATGACATATCGCAGCATATAGCTCTCACACACACTTTTCAATTTATTAATTTAAAAAATAATATATTTTTTGAACCGTTTCTACTATTTTTACCTGATTCTCGTCCACATCCTTGCTTTCCATCGGATAAGTATGGTACACTCGGTTCAAAACTAGGTCTTGGTCTTGGGGAAGCTTTGAAGGATTGAAAGAATGTTGATCAGCTCTGCCACCGGAGGTGGAACTGGGATATTCTCATTTCTTCGCCTGGCAAAAATGTCAGGAGAAGAAGAATAATAATAAAGTTTGATAAAACAACAACATTCATATAACTTTTTGGGTTTGGTTCATTACTTACCCTAAAAGGTTAAGCTCTATGATCGCTTTGTACTGTGGAGGAATCTCCATTGAAGAGCAGATAGTGCGAATTATGTCTCCTTTCGAGAATGCTCTTTGTTCTTTGCCATTATCTCCGTGAAATTCACAAACTAGTTACAAAACCGTTTAGAAAAGAAAAACAAAAGAGGTCGAACACATGTTTTCAGGACCTTTTTTTTTTAAAGAAGAAGAAGAAATAAGGAGGTTACTGTTATCAAAAGCTCGGGCAGGTATGTTATCATCAAATTCCTGCATCATGTCCCATGGTCCAATCCCCCACCCCGCTAACACTATTGACAAAGGAAGTGCACTGCAACAGAAAAGAAAAGAAAAGAAAAGGGAAGGTACTGATTACATAACATCACCCTTCGGGGGCTTTTAGTTTTTTTTTTTTCTAAAAAAAAAAAACGGAATCAATCGCGGGGCCGCCCACGTGTCAGTGGGGTCCGCGAACAGTGCAAAAACCCAACTAAGAACAACTCTTAATTAAGAAATTTAAGAAGTGGTTCTTAAGGGATTTAGCGGGTCTCACCTTTGTTCATGCTCTTAACTGCCCATTTTCCGTATCCACACTCCTTGTAACCTGGAGATTGATTCCAAATTAACATCCTTAGACACATAGATCATAGGTATATCATATCACAGCTTTTCCTTGGCATCTGCAAGAACCAATGATTTGATGATTAGCCGCATGCATGTCTTCGATACCAGGTCCAGACGAGAATAACTTTGATGAGAAGCCCATGATGATGGCGGCTCTTGCCTCCAATCTTCTTTAGAATTTTCTCCTCCGCATTAAAAACTTTATTCCAATTCAAAACTTGAAGGCTGAATAAAAGGGTTTTACACCAAAAAACAAGATTCAGAATTCAGAATTTATCCTCTTTACCCAAAAAGAAGAGAAGAAGAAGCTAATGGATTGAACATGCCAAAAATGTACCAAAGGGTGGTGGTGGTGGGCAATCACAACAGAAAACTTCAAAACTATTTATGTGGCATCAGAGAGAATGGACTTCACATGCAAAAAAAATGTACGTATGGAGCGGGGCATTATAATAGGTAAGGGTTGGCGAAACAAAAGAGGTGGAGGCGGAGGCTGTACTCAATCTTAAAGCAACACGTATAAGAACGAAAGAAAAGAAGATCAAGGTTCATTCACGTTTCCTTCCAACAGACTCTGACTTTGCCGTACACAAACTTTATATACACAAACTTATATATTAGTTCCCAGATTTATAATCAAACAACAAAATATTTATATACTATGATAGATGCACCTTGCGCCTAGTGAATTTTATAAAATTAAAACACAAAATATACGTTTTGATAAATTTAAAAATTTATATATGACCGATTTTTTTTTCTATTATTAATATATATATATACAATTTTAGATTATTTATATATTCATCTATGGATTGGACGGAGAACAATGGTAACTAGGATTGTGGATTTGTATCATTAACGTGAAGGGTATATTATTAAATTATAACCGAGTCCAATTATTATTGCTTTCCTTAACTATTTTTTTTGAGGGAAAATATATAACTTGGTGCCAAAGTTATTTTAGTATTCAAGATAAATTTTCATATTTACTTTTGTAGAATTGGGTATCAAGCCTATATATTTTATCCATATTATGTGATTTACTTCTACGATTATATGTTTATAATTGTGGGTATCAAACAAACAAAAAATATATAGGCACAACTATATGTTTATAATAGATAACACATAATATATATTTACCTAAATCCCCTTATTTTATAAGTGTTTAACATGGTAGTATAACCAATTGTGTAAACAGTATATTAATTTGATGCTTGTCCAGTTAAATTAAATTTAAATGCCCTTTAACCAACATCAAGAATGTGTAAACCATATATTAATCATTTTTGAGTAACATTATTTTCAAATATATTCCAGTTCTACAACTACAGAAGATAGAACCCATAAAAATATTACGGTGTAAGTTGATACTTTCAAAGAAAAAAATTTATAGCTAAAAAACATAGAACACATAAAAAATCAACTTGCTAATTTTTTGATGTAAAACCTTTGTTGAAAAATCATACTCATTGTAGTTCTTCGCTTATTACTCACTTTTATTAAGAACTTATACTGATTATATACAATATAAAATTGCAAAAGCTTTCCTCTAAGAAGAAGCAATATCATATTTTGTTGATAACATCTACTACAACTTTGAGCTCCGTTTGGACAATCCCATCTAATTTTTGGTACTAATTGAGAAAATACACACTCAAATGTTCTCTTTCATTAATGTATAACTGTAAAACAGGTACCAACACTTCAATAACAACACTTAAATATGATATAACCTCTTCTTCGCTGAACATAAAACACATAAATTATGTACACATATATTAGTTGGTCCATCGTGGAGTTATACTTCCGTTTGATATGTCTTAGACGAAAGTTTGTATCTCTTACATTAATTAGTTGGTATGTATATGTATCATGCTAGAAATTTATATTTTACAATTACAGTAAGTTTAGCCTAAACTTTTTATTATTTTGTCACATCAACAATAAGAAGGCTTAATGGATTATCACCTGAACATGATATTTTTTAATTAGTACAAATTAAGGTTATAATTTTTAAATGATCCTCAATTAATATATAGAAAATATATTTTACTGGATAATTGACTTTTTCACATAGAGAACTACTTGAACTTAATTATTCTTTTTTTTTGGAGAAAATTGTTATTTTTTAAAAAATAAAAATATTAAATTAATTCAAACAAAAAAAACTGTTTACACATTGTGTTACATTGGTACTAATTTTTTTTTTAAGACAAATCTAAGCTATAAAGATCTACCAAGTGGCAAACCATTTGGCTAACTCCCGTGTGTGCCTTGCCACGGATGGATGAGAGCCTATTGCGAATATTCTTGTCTACTAATTTGATTAGTTGAGCTGGTGTCATTGGTCTTTCTCCATGTTTGCGTTCCCTCCATATAGCATACAAAATTGTTCTTTTTCTTCTCAAGTGGTGAAACCATCTTCTTTTAATCAATGGCAGACTGAATCCCAACTGGAATATATATTTATTTACTCTGCTTTGTTCTCTTCTGTATTTTAATGTCAATTATGAATCAACCCCCCCATTCATGATTGCTTCTAGTTTTGGATCAAATCATTATATTCATCCCAATCACCTTTCTTTTCTTTTGTTTTCTTTTAAACTATATTCAACACACAAGAGGAAACTTGTAAAAGAATCCATTCCTTTATACACTCTTCTAAAACTTACTTAACTTTAAATTCAAATCAACCCCTCCCACCTTCATAAATGTAAAATCTGTAGTCATTCTTTAGAAGAAAAAAAGAGAGCATTTTACAACATCGCATCAAATCTAAAGCAGCCTGATACTACACCGATTTACTTTCGGTTTTGTGCTAACCGGTGGTAAACTGGTCTGGTTCTAATAAACAGAATAAAGCTACATACTAATCCCACAACAGACAAACAACCCCAAAACAAAAACGTTGCGAAATAACACCTTCTTCCCACGCAAACAACCGTGTCTGACACGACAGATGGTGTCGCATGCTTGTCATAGACAGAACCAGCCATGTATCCGTAGAAGAGGGATCCTATGGGAATGTTTGTGATGAGTATGTTCTGGTTTACACCAACGCTGTTGCGTCCAAAGAGGTCCGAAGTTACTGAAACAGCTGCAGCGAAAACGAAGCCTGAACTTAACCCGATAAGTGCGGTCGCAACCTGTAGCAGGGCGGTCTTGGATGAATAAGCGAGGATGAAAAAGGCGAGAGGCGTTGGAAGGAGCGAAATGGTGAACCAGGCTGTTCTTGTCAAGTAGTCTAGTTTCTTGCGAGTGAAGTCAGGTAGAGAGGAGAGCAACCTTCCCAAAAAGGAGAAGGCAGAGAAGAGTGTGACCAAGGACTTTGCGTTAGAGCTGCTTTGTCCAAGAGACTGAGAGATCTGACCTAAGTTGTTGCTGTAAACAAGACCAATGGTCCCCCCGCAGAAATACGCTAAGTAGTATAGCCAAAACTCCAGGGTACGAACCAGCATTCCAAGAGAATGTTCATCTCCAAGGCGTCCGACTTTATCACATTCATCATATGATATAATCTCCTCAAGATCCAAGCCCCGGCTATTTGGGATATTGGGCTCCTCTATGTTAACCACGGCATAGCCAGAGGTGTGATGGTGGAAACAGGAGTAGAGAGCAGAGAGAATATAGTCGAGAAAGGGGACGCACAATGGGAAAAGGAGAAGGAAAATGGCGCCAAGGAAATGCCAACGAGGGGAGGAAGCTAAGTAGGTGTCTGAAGAAGGCAAGAGAAGGTAAAAGGCAGTGATAAGTGCTAAGAGATAGAAGACGATGAAGATACGGGTTTCATCATGGGGGGTTCGGGTAGCATCAGAGGAGTTAGGGTTAGTAAGGAGAGGCCAGATGGCAAAAAGAGAGACGAATAAAGGGATGAGAGAGTTAAGGAGAAGGTAAATGTGAGAGGTTGCAGAAGATTTGCCACTGATGACTTCATGGCCAAGGGTGTACAACGCAGCACTGATTCCGTTGAAACTCACGACGAGAGACAAGGCGAGGGAATGGTTGGATTCAAAGTGTCGAACGCAGAGGACGAAGCAGACGGTGTTAAACCAGCAGATGCTTAGTCCAGCTAACGAGCAGCATACCAGAACCAGAGAGTATGGAAGATCGATAACGTCGGCGGCGATGGATAACCACTGGACGCCGTAACCGACGAGACCCATTGCGGCGGCAGAGAATAGGACGGCGGAGACAGGGAAATAGGCAACAGCGAAACCGGAAGACCAGCCCAATGCTTTGCCTAAATCGGAAGCAACAGCCATGTAATTGAGGCGCGACTGAGAAACGCCCATGGAAGATTTCATGTCGGAGGAGTAGGCGGAGAAATCGAAGTTAGTGCCCGTGAAGGCTTGAATCCAGATGGCCGCCACCAACACCGTCCATCTACGCCACCATTGGAGCATAGATGGTGGACATTCCTCCTCCTCCTTTTTACCCCTTCTCTTCTTTGCTGCTCTCATTTCGCCCTCTGCTCACAATCTTTGCCTCCTTTTTTCAATTCAAAACAAACGTCCCGTTTACAATTCTTTTTACTATTTTTAAAATTCCACAGATTACTCACAACAGCTAATTATCGATAGGTTAGTTTTTCTTTTTCTTTTTTTTTTAAAAAAAATAGATTTTTGATAGCTCCCACCATCTCTCTCTCTTTTTCTTTTTGGGTTGAATTCTTCTTCCTTTTAAGATTCAAAAAGCACAGAGAGATTTTGCTCTTCCTGTAGGGTAATAATGTCTGATTGTAGTTCTAAGAAGAAAAATTATATCGCACAGGTGACTTTTTCTCATTCTTCACAAGGGATATTGATCTTCCATTCTTGAACTACTTGTTACTCTTTGGTTATACCTTCTTCTTCTTTACAGGAGGGTTCTCGTGCCACGTCACGGCTTCTTGGAGGATTTGATTTCAAAACATTTATATGTCTCTTCATTCTCCTCCCACTCTCCATCTTCTTTATCTATTTGCATGGTCAGAAGCTCACTTATTTCTTGAGACCTCTTTGGCAATCCCCTCCCAAACCATTTAACATCCTTCCCCATTACTACCACCCCAACACTTCCATGGAGTTGCTCTGCAGTCTTCATGGCTGGAAAATCCGCCATTCTCCTAGAAGAGTCTTTGACGCTGTCTTGTTCAGCAATGAGATCGATATGCTGACCATCCGTTGGAACGAGTTAAATCCTTACATTACCCAGTTTGTGCTTCTCGAATCCAACTCCACTTTCACTGGTCTCTCAAAACCATTGGCATTCGCAGAGAACCGCCACAAGAGGTTCAAGTTCGTTGAGTCAAGGCTGGCTTATGGGTCGTAGGAGGAGGAGGAAGATGGAAGAAAGGCGAGAACCCGTTTGTGGAAGAGTCATTCCAAAGGCTCGCACTGGACCAGCTTATCAAACTGTCGGGTATAAAAGAAGATGATCTTTTGATAATGTCTGATGTTGACGAGATCCCAAGTGGTCACACCATCAATCTGCTTAGATGGTGCGACGGGACACCCACCGGTTCTTCACCTTCAGCTCAGAAACTACCTCTACTCATATGAGTACTACGTCGACAGCAAAAGCTGGAGAGCTTCTGTGCATCTCTACAAGCCTGGGAAAACAAGGTACGCTCATTTCCGGCAAAGCAACAGTCTTTTGGTGGACTCAGGATGGCATTGCAGCTTCTGTTTCAGACACATAAGAGATTTTGTGTTCAAGATGAAAGCTTATAGCCATACGGACCGTGTTAGATTCTCACATTACCTAAACCCGAAACGAATCCAAGATGTGATCTGCAAAGGAAATGATCTTTTCGATATGCTTCCTGAAGAACACACTTTCAGAGAGATAATAGGAAAACTAGGACCGATCCCGAGGTCTTACTCAGCAGTTCATCTCCCTAGATATCTGATCCAGAATGCCGACAGTTACAAGTACCTGTTACCCGGGAACTGCGTAAGAGAAACTGCCTGATATGATTCTTTTCTTTTAGCTAAGTATTGCTCCCTCTGTATATATAAATTTACCAGACCTTGTGTTTATGTAAGCAAGACCTCGTTCTATATATAGAAAATGTGATCAAAGATATAAACAGATACCCTGGCATTGATTTCAACTAAAAGATGAACTTATAACTCGCAGAACAAGTATTATATATCGATTACCTTGTTAGAGCATAGAGATCTAAAGCGGATTGAGACAAAGAGATGGTGGGGTAGAACAAATATCATAGCTGGGAAAAATATCATCCAATCCAGTATCGCTGCTGAGCATCTGCTTCTTCTGTTCATCGCCATGGTCATGTGATTTGGCAGAGGAGGAGGAGGAAAGATCCATTGTCATCTGTTGCTCACTTGACTGAGGCTGACCCAACTTCATGGGCCTAATTTTGTATTTTATAAATTCTAGAGCCCATATTGATCTTTTCAACTGCCTCCTCTGTATATTAAAGAACAGCCCAATAAAAGAATATTCATGTGGGAAATTACCACAAGCTGTACTTGTCTAATTTTCATTTCACCATATTTCTTACTCCCTCGCTATTTGAATATTTGATATTCCCTCTCTTTTTTATAAAGATTGATTTTTGGAATTTTTACGCATATTAAAAAAATCATTAAATCACTATAATAAATGTATTAATTTCTGTAATTTTCAATTTTTAATAATTTTTTATCAATAATAATTCAATAAAATCAATTATTTTTTAAAAAAATTACAATACTTTTATAGAAACACACAAAATTTTTATTTTTATGAAACAACTTTTTTTCTAAAACATGTATTATAGTGAAACGGAGAGAATATTTTAGATTTTCGTTTTGTATTTAACAAATTAATATTTTAGAGTATAATCAACAGATTTATTTTTAAATTTAAAATATAAATGGTAATACTTTATTGGCTAAAAATATATTTAACTTTTTAATATTTGTGAAAATTTAAAACATCTATCTTTCACATACACATTACCTTCTTTTCTTTTGTTTTCCCCAAACCCGTTTCACTTAGATTTTTGTACTGTATGCAATAAATAATTAGCACTTGCAATATTCGCACATAGTAATATTTGTGGGACATGGTTACTGCAGGTCTCTTAGCATTGGATCTTAGTTTTTCTAAGAGATGTTTCTTAACTTTTAACTAAGAAAACATAAGAACCGTCTCTTAAATAAGAGATCTAAGGCCATGATTAACACGGGTCTCTTAAGGTGGAGTTCTTAATGTAAAATTTGTCTTTTTAATTTTTAATTTTTTTTTTTGCATTTTTCCCGTTAAGAGACGGCTCTTATGGTTCTTATTTAAGAGACGGTTCTTAGGTTTTTTTAGTTAAAAGTTAAGATACGTCTCTTAGAAAAGCTAAGAACCCCACCTTAAGAGACCGCGATTAATCATGCTTTAAGAGACGTCTCTTAACCAGAAAATTAAAAAAAAAATAAAAAAAAATAAAAAAACGTGAAATTATAAGTTAAGAATCCTGCTTAAGAGAACATGGATAAACATGACCTTAGAATCATTTTGATATAAATAAATCTGAAAATACACAAGGGGGCTTGAAAATAAAGTAGATTGGGTTCATTAAAGGTGATATTTCATAATTCTAATCTTGATTTCTTTTAGAAAGAAAAAACTTAGAAAAAGACGTTTGGTGCGGCTTAGTAGGAAAATGTGTGTCTTTGTGTATTTTGTTGATAATATAATTTTGATGACAGCCTTTTTTCTTTTTGAACAACGATGACAGCCTATTAATCTCCAGTTAAACTCTAGTCTTTCTGTGGTTACAAATTGATTTTCCTTTTATTGCTAAACGAATCATGTACTCCTAAAATCTAAAATCAGAGCTTACTACATATTACACATGGTTTATTTTCTACTACCAATATTTATCGATAACCTTTTTATCTTGAACAATTAATCATCAACCAAGAAAAACTTCGAGTACTAATTATAACTACATAGAATGGTAGTTCAAAGTTATATGAAAATATACAGGAAAACTACTTCGAGAAATACTTTATGATAGTTTTTTTTATAATTATCACAAAATAGAATTCAAAATAAAAATGACCAAAATAGATTTTATTAAAAGATGTAAATATACATTTATATTTTTCGGATTAAATAAATTAAACTTAAGATTTAGAGTTATGACGTTAAGTTTTGGAGGTGATGAGGTTTAAATTTTTTAAAAAATAAGTGATATTAAATTTTTCAATATATATATATCAGGTATTTTTCTTTTAAAAAATATTTTTGTAGAAAAAATTTAAATAATTATTTGAGAGAATTACCATATTTTTAACTGTCTAAAAAACATTAGTGATCCAGTTTTATATTCTCTTACAATAATTGAATTGAATCATGAGCTGACACATCGTTTGAATTGTCAGCCACAAAACTTCACTTACTAAATTTGGCATATGAATTACACCAAACTGATTCCAATTAATTGCGCTCATAAGTAAAATTTCCAATGTATTTTATTTTTCTCCACTTTTAAGATATTGTTATAGAATGTAAAATCTGAATCATACAAATAAAAACGCGTTTATCAAGTAAAATATACAATTAATATTTAAGAATGTGTAACCAGTAACCTACATGGTCAAAAAAATATATATATAGTGATAGGGTTAGGAAGTAGTCGTTATTCAACATAAAGCTTTGTGTCATGTTCCTTCTTTCTCTCTGTCTACGATTTGTGTGGACGTGAACTAATCCGCCAAGATTTTCATTTAACTATTTATTTATTTGTTGTTGGTAAGCTTTGTAATTAAGTATTACATATTTTCATAAGTATATACATATGTTTTCAAATAGTATGTATGTGCTACAACCAATTGGACCATAGTCGCAAAGCACAACAGCCCTATAAAAGGAAACAGTCGTTGATCAATTCTTCCCGCCTCTGAGTAAATTATAGCTCTCTATCTCGCTTTCACATACAAAAATACAAAACAAAATAACTAGAAAAAGGAAGAAGATGGATACGAAGAAGCCAGGGATGAGTAAAGAGAGAATACCATCACAGAAAGAAGAAGAAGGAACAGTGAGGAAAGGACCATGGACTATGGAAGAAGATTTGATCCTCTTTAATTATATCATTAATCATGGTGAAGGTCTTTGGAACTCTGTCACCAAAGCCTCCGGTAAACTAAAACATGTTTTTAATCTTATTCTCATTTTTCTTTCATATATATATGAATTAGCTAATGTCTTTTATATTTATTTTTCCAAAAAATATCGTTTATTCTTTTCTTAAAATATCAGTTGATTTATGTTTTGTTTAACATTCTCGTAGAATGATTTATAACAGATTGAGATAGTTGTGAATAGCATTATTACCCACATGGTATCTTGTTGGGTGTTTTTTTTTTCTTTTTTTAACCACAGGTATCTTGTTGGTTATGTTCTGATAATAAATTCTATATATATTTCATGTAATCAGGTCTAAAACGTACCGGAAAGAGTTGTCGGCTCCGGTGGCTGAACTATCTCCGGCCAGATGTGCGGCGAGGGAATATAACCGCAGAAGAACAGTTTTTGATCATTCAACTTCATGCTAAGCTTGGAAACAGGTGTCTTACTTTTCATATGACTGCATGCGCGTACGTTAGGAAAGTTTTATTTGATTAGAAAACTTACGTATGGCGTTAAATAATGATAACAGGTGGTCGAAGATTGCGAAATATCTTCCGGGGAGAACGGACAACGAGATAAAGAATTTCTGGAGAACAAAGATACAGAGACATGTGAAACCGTCGGAAAATACGAATACTAATCGTCATGGTTCGGGAAACTCGCAGAGCTCGGTGATAACAACGACGGACCAAGGCAGCTCCAGTAATATGGCTGAGAGCTTAATCTCCCGGGGACGACAACGACACCGTTTCATGTGATAGAAAACTCAAACGATAGTTACTGGAACGTTGAAGATCTATGGTTGCTTAATGGTGACCACCAAGTTACTGGAACGCTGATCTGATGTTTTTTGTATGGTACGTTCTTTGGTTTTCTTATCGCTGAAATCTTGTTTCATTTATAGTGTTTCATGCAATCATATTAATCTTCAAATCTTGCGTGGTGTTAAGTTACTGCTCTTCATTTATAATTTTATATGTATTAGAGCATGATTATCCGAAGTTCTTAGGAGGAGTTCTTGCACTGTTCGCGAGTGAACAGTGCAAGAACCGCTTCTAAAAACTATTAAATAAGAACCGGTTTTAGAGAGTTTCTTACACTGTTTGCAGACCCCACTGACACGTGGCGGTCCGCGATTGGTTCGTTTTTTAATTTTTTTTTCTTTTATTTTTTAAACAGCAAAAAAAAAATAAAAAAAAAATTAAGAACCCCAGTAGGGGTTCTAGGGATAATGATGCCCTTATTCTTTTTTGTTTTGGTTTCTAGAGTTAGAACAAAGTTGTTAGAACAATCCAAGTCCAACATCGCATATTACACCAGAGAAAGTCTAATATATATATATATATATATATATATATATATATATATATATATTTTGTTCAATTCTTCTTAGTATGAAATCTTTTTGGGAAAAAACTTTCCTAAAAACAAATTCATGAAAGTTTAGACTCAAACCGAACTAAGTGAGAGATTAGACATCAGGTGATAGACATGAGGGCATATAGTTTGTCACAATAGTTGTGGTAAATGTGAGGACGGTTTTACGCTTTCGTTTGATCGGGTTCATTATTTTTCTGATCAGTATATATACACCTTTTTAGAAATGATTCAAAGAAACTGAAACTTAGGTTGCATTTTCACTGACAACAGAACCAGAGTTATCATATGAAATATTATGTTGGATATAAACCAAAACGTAGCAGATTGCACAGACACACACACACACATATAGAAACATTACTAATCATAGATTTGGACAAACAAAAGCACACTCTGGATAAGAACAAAGAAGAGTTTTAAAATTATTTTGGAAGGAAAGTTTATAATGTAGTTGGTTTAGTCATCAGCTAGATCACTGGGAGTTTCATCGGCGTTACGTTTGATTGTGAGGACTGGACACTCAGCATGTTCCACACAGAATCCACTCACCGTTCCAACAAAGACCCTGCAATGCAAAGAGAGTAACCAGGAAAAAGACTCAGAAGTATGATTAAAAAAACAGAACAGACCAATGTTTCAAACAACAACACTAGCTAGTTAACTTAATTGAGTCTAAGCGCTCAATGCGTAGTCCAACATATTACATACTCTTGATCATGTCCAGTAATCAACTTAGTCTCTCTATTTAAACTTGTGTGAAAGCGAAAATCCTATCCAACACAAGTCGCAGTTAAAATAATGAATCTGATTGGCATTTCGATCCGATCACTGGAGGCAGAGAACTAGAGCATGGGATAAAATAAAGCAAATACAAAAGATGTAGGCGGCGAGTGAGAGTTGAAGATACTTTTGGAAGCGGCCAAGACCACGGCTTCCCAAAACAAGAAGATCTGGTCGGACCCGGCTGACTTCTTGGCAGATCACATCCTTGGGATCACCTTTCTTGATCCATGCCTCGCAACTAACCTACACACAATCAAGAAGCCTTATTAAAACATCATATCACAGAAGTGCACAAGTTATTATGAGATTGACGATTATGTAAGGGATCGGAAGATGAACAAAAAAAAGATAGAGAGAGGGAGAGTGCGTTATATTTATATTTACCCCAATCTCGTGACATTTGCTAACGAAAAACTCGAGAAGGTGAAGACCTTTAGGCTTGTTAGACTCTCTGAAATCATGAGGAGACGCATATACGCGGTCTACCTCATCATCAAAACCATCTTCGTCCACCACATGTACATGGAGCAGGAGAATTTTAAAATCGGATGTGTTGGATCGGACCATCTTCTCCAGAGTCCATTCGAAAGCTCTTTTGCTGCTTATCGAAGGATGAGTGTTGCCTTTGATCGTCGATTCATTCACAGCCACCATCACTCGTGTCGGCTCCCTCTCCATCTTGTTTAAACACAAATTTATCTATCTGTCTGGTCAGAAGATGGAACAACAAACTATAGAAGCACCAAACAATCGCATATCCTAATCCTGCACTGCTTTTTCTGTTACGTGGGACCGACTTCAACTTTTATTTACCATCTTTTCAAAACTACCCTTTCAAGAACAACAAGCCCTACAATGCTGGCCCAGCTAAAGCCCCGGCTAGTTGCCCATGTCTACATAATATATCTTTACAAAACAGTTTACTATCGATTTTTTTTTTGGTTTTTGTTTTTGATTAACATTTATGTGTGTTTTAAAGTTACAACTAGATTTGACCCACGCTGGATTATTTTCCTTTAAAATATTTTAAATAAAAATTATAACTCTATATATTTTTGAAGTTATAAAATTTATTTAATTTAGTTTTAAGGTATGCTAATTTTGAGATTAAAAAAATTATACCCTTGCCATATACTCCTTTAATCAGAGTAACTGAAATTTAGATGAGAATTTTTTTTATAAAATTTTAATTTTATTTAATTATAAATGCATAGTTTAGTTTTTCTTCTCAAAATTTATGAATAAAATGTGCAACTTTATTTTGTGATAATATATATATCATTTTTAATTGTGAAAAATAATTTCAAATGTATATTGAAAATACTTATTTATATATGTTAGATTATAATCCGTTTATGACATGAGATTAAAAACTTATAGTGTTTTATTTTTGAATAACATATTATAAATTTAATGCTATTATATTAATTTATATTTTAAATATTATATACTGATGTGTGATAATATATATTTTAACGCATTACTATATTTTTATAATAAAATTAGTTTAGTATTTGTTCAATTAATAGAATAACAATAGAATATGTAGTTGCAAAAACATCAACCATGAATTAATTATTCTATAACTAAAGATATAAATATTATTTGAATTTAATATTTTATTTTTATTAAGTAAATACACTGTGTATTCAGGTATTTATGCTTAAAAATCTCGATTCTCTATTTTTTTTTTAATTGTATTGAATAGGTAGTTGAATTTAAGGAGTATTCCTTATTTATTCGTGAAAGATTTCATCTACAATCTTAGTATAATATCATAATTTATTACTATTTAGAAATGGTAGATTGGAGACCTAAGAAATATAAACATTTAATATAGTTAGCGCTATGATCTCAGTACAATATCGGAATTTATTACATTTTAAAAATGTTTAGATCTCAAAACATTTTGAATATATAGTTATTTATAATTCTAGGTTGATAACATTTACTGTTAATAGATGAGAGTAAAATAATTAAATAAAACAATTTAATGTTTAAGGATTTGTAAAATTAGGAGTTGTTGGCTTTAAATGCTTTTATTATACAATAGCACAGATGACGGACAATGAAAACTATATATAATTGTATGTTAAACATAAGGATATGATTTCTTTCATATTGTACATTTAAATATGGAAAGGCTAGAAATCATTGCAGCATAAAAAACATATTTAAATTATTATCCTGATATGAATTTGCATAGGTTAAAAAGTTGAATCGTGAGTCATGATGAAAATTAATGGTGTTTTATTTTTTGTCAGATTGGTGTTCGATTAACTATATAAGGAAATAATAATACTAAATTTATAAGAAAAGTGCATAGGTTAAAAAAAAAAGGTCAAAATGTATCTGATGACATAGTTTTTGTAGTTTCCGTAAACATAGAAAGGTTTTATAGACTGTTTAATGTTGTTACGTGTTTAATAGATCTTGTTTTGAAACTTATAGGTATTACGAATTTTATTAAAATAATTAAAATATTTAATCTATTAAATAATTAGTGCGTAGCTGGCTTGTAAATATTAACAAAACAGAAACACTTCAAAAAAAAAGGGTTTCTGTTTTAATAGTATAAATAAAATTTCAAATTGATTTTTTTTCTTTTCTTTTTATGAAACCACAGTTTTCAAAGGCGATTATATATTTATTAATTTTAATGTAATTCGTGGAGTTTTCTTTTTATTTGACTAGCACTAAAGAATTTTACAAAGACATAATACTTACTACTAGTTTAGAAGCTACTAAGATTTTTTATTGTTAGAAAAATTTACTGATGAATACCAGTGAAAGAGACTCTACCGAAGCCAAAATGTCCAATCTGATACAATTCCAACCAAACTCTCTCAGCTTCAGCTCTTGCACTGATCCTCGCCTCATCCTCTCCCTAAACGTCGCCGTTTGCTCCTCCTTCGTTAGACTTCCATCTCTCTCCACAACAAACCGGTGGTCATCATCCAACTCTCCATATCCTCCCGCCGCAACATCCACCACTCACCGTCTCTGGCCTCTGGTTTTGATGAAAAACGATCCTCACGCTCCATCTTTTTCTTCCTCTTCTTTCTCCACTCGATACATTTCCGGCCAATCATCCACGGGACCTTGACGAATGCAAGTGTAAGGAGGTTCACGACGGCGCAGGGACAACAGCAAAGCGCCACACAGTCTGCTATCGCCGCCGCAGCCCACGACGACCGGCACCTTTCCCCGGAGAATTTGTCTCCTGGCGCTGATTCTTCATCGGCTCTATGACTCTGGCCTTTACGTGAAACTGATCGATGTGGTATATGGTTTTCCTCTTCCATTTATTAAATATTATATTCCTGCAAGCAAAACTAAAACGGCTTAAATAACTAGCTGGATAAACTTTACATACTTGATACAACATACACGGATTTTGTTCCATATATGTTCATAGGTTGACACGTAAAGACAAAAATAGTAAAAAATTTGTAGTCAGAGATATCTCCCATGCCACTTTAACTTATTGACTCTAGACAGTTTCAGGTGGATTCTTAACTACTGCCTTTACTTTGCGATTCCCAAACATAAAAATTATTGGTCGCTAACATTACGATGTTACGAGTAATCATGAGTGTTTTTTTTTCTTTGAAAAGAAGAGTAATCATGAGTGTTAAGATCCTATATACGTGATACATCTACATATGCATTCATATATACACCAAACCAATATTAATCAATTATTGAGTCCGTAAAAAGTCAAATTTGCTTGTAATAAATAATTTAAGAAGATGGTCTTAACAAACAAAAAAATAGATATATGTTGGACCCAATAATGCGACCTACAAAAAAGCCCAATCGGCCAAACTCATCAGAGGAGGAACAACCTCTTGCGAACTCAAGGCAGAACGAGTCAAGAATAATTCTGGGAGCTGCGGGATTCGAGGAACAAGAAGTTGAAGAAGAACGACTATAAAGGAAGAGAGGAAGGAAGAGAGAGGACACATTCGAAACCCTAGACACTTCACACTCGACCTCGATCTCTCATTCTTAATACTCTTGTCTTAAGTTCTTCATCATTGTTACTTGACTCATTGTAATGTTTGTATTTTAATCAATCTCTAATCAATAAATTTCATTTTTGTCAACCAAAATCTGATGACATAGTTGTGTTTTGTAGATGTCGCACATTATTTTATTCCCTAATCTTTTACAAATAATCAATACCAAATTTTTAGTGTAAGTTTTAGGATTCACTAACTTATATATATTAGTAAGATAGCATGGATTGCTATTGAAATTTTTTGAACATAAATTTATTTTATTGGTTATCCAATTTTGGTTTGGCAATTTAAATCATCTTAGTTTTACTAATAAGTAGCTTTTTACGTAAAAAATGGATTGATATTGGGAGATCTCATCTCACATGGAGGTTAGGGCAGAAGCCGGTAATTTTCCTACGCTCGAAATCATAGTATGTAATATTAATTTGTCTCAACAGTTATTTGAACTGGAGATTTCTTATACAATGGTTAAAAAAATTTCTATTTAAGCTAATGACTATAATATTATTACTTGACATACAAATGTTGTTTTTTTACTAGAATTGGATTGTTTGTTTTAGACTTTTAATTATCGGAGCGTTTAAAAATATATATAATCCTTACTATTGTTATTATTTCTATTATATATTTTATAAACGGAAATTCATATAAAAAGGAAGATTGCAATTGTAGTTTTGTAAAACTGCTGACTAGTTGATTTATCCAACTTTTGTCTAAACAAGAAACTACTTCATTGTTTGTCCTGTGACAACTTTTCTAGCCACTTTTCCATTTTAATATATCTTGATAAATGATTTCAATCGATGACATTATGTATCGAGTATATGTTTAAGACAAAAAGAGTTAACGAAACAACATTCACTATTTGAAAAAAAATGGATAAGCAAAAAGGTCAGTAGTGTGAACAACATGGAGAATGATCAAATGATTACATACCTTTGGTTCTTTTCGAGTAGTTAACCTACTCAAGCGCCACTGATCCTTATTCAAAACCCTTCCTGAATGAGGACATTAATAACAACAAAAACTCAGTTTTGTTGTTTTGTTCTTATGATTTGGAAGAGAGAGAGAAGAAGGGGAAGAAGAAAAGAAAGATGTGATCTGATCTATAAACTCACACATATATCTTCCATTAGAACTTCTCTTTTTCTATGGTTATTTCTTAAAATAATCTCTCTCTCACCTGATCTCTTTTATTTTACTCATCTGTAAAGGGTCTTGAATATTAAATTTAAATTCATTTAGCAGATCATATATGTATATATAATATCTTCTAAAATTTAAATTCTATTTTTTACTTGACAAATGGTAATTTGTACCTTTTCACTATTAGGTGACTTTGTGGAAATTTAAGTTTTAAATTTCGTATGAATGAATAACTAATTTTGTATACTTCAATCTCGTAATGTATAACATTTAAGCTTAGGATTAGATATATGATAAATACTTTGCATGTAGCTTAATTTCAAAGGAAAGATGTTAATGGACGCGTTAGCTTGAATGTATTACTTTGGTGATGATTTTATTGAAATTTTTGTGATAATTATATAAAATACAAGAGATTCAAACATGTCCTACATATATATATATGAACTTATGTCAGCAATACTCAAATTGGTTTCAAGTCTCAGTCGTCACATTGTTTTTAGCAGAAAGGTTTTAGTCTCAGTCACATTTGCTTATGGAAAAAGGGCTAATCCGATATTATTCAACTAGCAAAGGGTTATTTAGCAAAGAGTTAGGTCGCATTGTAGAAAGTAAATTTGTGTTGTTTATTTAAGCTTGAGGCGACGAGAATCTAGAGAAAACATCACGCGAGCGAGACTGATTAGGTATAGTTTGGTGATGGAACCGTTAGTCTAGTTGATAGGGATTCAGAGGAACTTTGGTGTTGACTCGAAGACAGGACAAGAATGCAAATCTGGGAACTCGGCCTCACGTGCATTCTCAAGCAACTCGTGTCCTTTAGTATTGTTTATATTTCTTGATTAACACTCAACTACATCTAAATTTAGAATAGCTAATACATGGTAAAACAGGCTTATACAATATTACAAGATCTATTCATGATAGATAAAAAATCGTATAGAATGTAGTCTTCCACTTAAAAACATGGTACACATCCTCTAGCTAAATATCCTTGATGCTTTGTTTTCGATCCTTTTTGTTAATAAGTTGTCTCGGGGAAAAAATGAACGTCCATGAGCACTTCGATGTTATCTAGTATAATACTGTAGTACTAATTTTGATTTACTAATATGTCAACGAGATTAATTGGAGTATACGTAATTTCTTACATTATTATGATTAGTACTGTCCCCGTAATGCCGTAAAACTTAGTAGACTAAATTAATAGTCTGTTTTTAATATATTTGTTCGAGTGGTTTTCAAGATCTACTAGCAGAGCGTCGTTGACGCCTTTTTCTCTTTGTTTGCTGTCTATGATAGCACATATGCTTAACGCCATGCACGTGCTATGCTGTGGAGAATCACGTGCTTCGGGGTTCTAAACCGGCGTCGTCAGAAGCTGAGATGCTCTTTAATTCTTTTATGTAAGAAAAATTACCACCGGCGGCAACTGTCAGTCTTCAGTGAGCACGCACACACCAACGGTCTCTTCTCGACTCTCACCTCTTTTGCGACACGTTAGGTATCAGGAGAATCAAAGCATAACGTTACTTAATTAATACACACCTTATTGAAATCACTCGTTATTGAGTCGTTGACATGAGATCTCTATATAGCTTCTCATTATCTGCAGGAGTCGCCAACGCAGTAACATATCTTTCTTCGTTTGGCGTAACTACGTAATAGCTTCTTTCGGGTTAAACAGAAAAAAAAAAGTCAGTGACATGACTATATATATATGTCGTGTTGTACTTGGACCACTGCACGTATGAATTTGAATACTAGCATGCATGTTAAAGATAGCATAATAAAATGCGCAACTTTTCGATGTTGTCAACTGGTTGCAAAAGAGACGAA
>CAJHQP010010247.1:0-19295 GCA_905132765.1 Moricandia arvensis
GCAATTTGTGGTATAAGTTCTCTATTTTAAATATTTTAAAAAATTTCTACGTTATATGTTTGTATTTATTTTACAGCAAGAGTTCACCTGGGATTCAGTGTTGACAACACGGGTGAAAAATTCTTTTAACGAGAAAGCGGCTTGGCACTATACCAAGGGAATTAATGAGTGGAAGCAAAAATGGGAAGTTGACGAGGTACCAAAGAACATCAACCTAATGGTTTGGGAGGATTTGATAGATCATTGGAGGAAAGACGATACAAAGTATTTGTCGAAAACCAACTCGATTAATCGGGGTAGCAAGCATGGCGGGAAAGGGGTTTTTGTGCACAACTTAGGGGCGACGAGTTTACAGACACGAGCACTTCAGCTAGTAAGTTTAAAATTTTATTTTCTTATTAATTTTGTTAAATAATTGTTACTAATTTGTATTGTTTTTAGATGAAGGAAAACGGCGGGGGTTCCGTAGATGATTTTGTGCTGATGAAGTCCGCCTACACCAACAAAAAAAACTGGCGAGATTCAGGATCTAGTTATGAAGGAAGTAATCCAGCTCGTGGAGAGCCAAAAAGAAGAAATCCTTTCAACTCAGGCTTCTATGTGTGAAGACGGATATTCTGCTTCTTCTAACACCTTAACCGTGTAGCAACTCAACAACTTTGTTTTTTAGGTACACTCTAATTTCTTTTTGCTTGTATATGTGTATATATGTGTTTGCTATTCTAACTTATGTTATTTCTAATTCAGGCTGTTCCAAACAAGAAAGGCCGTTATGTTGGGTTGGCTCGTTCAATCGGAGGGCCTTCTTCTTCTTCTTCTTCTTCTTCTTCAGCTCACGTATACCCGCCCGTTGATGACCTTATGGAGAAAATCAAAACCAAGGATTTAGAGATTGAGTTGCTGAAGAACGACAATGCTGAAATCCGGGTTGAGCTGCAACAAAACCGGACCGCGTTGGAAGATAACATGGCTCTCACGCAGAGCTTGTTGGACAAGTTTAAGACCCGTTTTGGTGAAGACTTTTAGTTGTTGTTTTAAGTTTAAAAACCTTTTATATAACTTTTATGTATATTTTGAATTATAACTACTAATGTTTTAAAACTTTTAATTATCATTTCATTTTTCATTTTTAATTTATATTAGAATTATATAAATTATTTTTATTATACAAAAACCATTCCTGACGGAAGAATCCGTCGGAATTTTTAAAATACTGACGGCAAGAATTCGTCGGTATAGTTTCAAATACTGACGAATTATATTCGTTGGTATTTTCTAAAAAATCCCGACGAAAAACATCCGTCGGTATTTTCTAAAAAAATCCTGATCAAAAACGTCCATCAGTATTTTTTAGAAAATCCCGACGAACACAATCTGTCAGTAGTTGAAAATATACCAACAAACACAATCAGTTGGTATTCAAAAATATACTGACAAACAGAAATGTCAGGATTTAGTCAAATACCTACGAACACAATCCATCGGGATTTAGTCAAATACCGACGAACACAATCCATCGGGATTTAGTCAAATACCTACGAAAAAGACAGCAGTCAGGTTATATTTTGCCGACGCAAATGTTCGTCAAAGACTCGTTGGAATTGTGTCGTCGGTAAGCCATCGGTATTTCCCGAAGAAATCCCGACGGAATAGTGTTTCCAGACGAAATGATATTGACGGCCGTTTTCGTCGGGATTCCATCGGAATCGTTGTTTCCCGACTGAATTCTAACGGTTTTTGCCGTCGGTATCTGGCAGTTTTCTTGTAGTGTATACATATCTATAAAGCTTCCAATGCTGTGAGATGTGATAAATTATTCAAAGAGTTTCCTCAAAAGGTTACCACTTAAATCAATAATCATCTCACATTTAAAGAGTTTCCTATCACGAGGGATACTTCAACATAAGTAACTTCAACATAAGTTAAGATACTTATATTAAACACATTAAAAGAGTTTCCTATCACGAGGAATACTTTAACATAACTTACTTCAACATAAGTTAAGATACTTACATAAGTTACTTCAACATAAGTTAAGATACTTCAACTTCTAGTAAGATACTTAATTTAAGATACTTAAGTTAAGATACTTTATAGGTCCTATGAACACAAGTTTCATTTCAAGAGCTAATATACTTCAACCTACGTTATTCAAAGAGTTTCCTATCACGAGGTATATAATGGATTGGGAAGTTAAGTTAGCAGTATGTTCTATACGCGCAAACCGAGCTCCTGGACTGGAAGGTCTCACTGCTCGCTTTTACCAGCATGTTGAGATATTATAGGACTTGATATTATAGCTGAAGTCAAGCTTTTCTTCTTTACTTCTGAAATGCCAACTTCTGTAAATAACACCAACCTTTGCCTTATCCCAAAGATCAGAAACCCATCCACCTTCTGATTACATGCCATTTGGCTTGTGTAATGTTTTCTATTAGATCATTTCTAAGATTTTGGTCCAATGAATAACATTCTTATTGCTAATGAACTTATGCATTCCTTGAAGGTTCGTAAACATATTTCCAAGACATATATGTCGGTTAAAACATATATCTCAAAAGCATATTCCTAGAAGGTTTCAGGATACCCAATGGTATTTGGATGCGCAACTGCAAGAAAGAGAAGTAAAGTTAAGGGTTAGATCCAGTAATGAGCGAACTATCGATCGACGTTAGCTAACTATCAATCGACGTTAGCTAACTACCGATATGAGGACTCCATAGAACGCGGAATTGTCCGGCGGCTCATCAAAAGCGGTTTCATAAGCTCTAATTGTAGAAATAGTGGCGTTGCCAATGTTTGGTCTTCGAAGGATGCCAAGTGAGGATGGGGAACCCTGATCGCATTTGAACTGCAAACAAACTCTTCGGTCTCGGCTGAGTTTACGTCATCTCCTCGAAAACACAGACGGTCATCAACACATCTATTTTCGTCACCATCACCATCAGGGCGATATTGATCCGAATCGCCCCGTTCATTTTGGATCTCACGATGCGTAAAATGGGTTTCGTGACAAGTGGATTGGATGGGTTGTGGAGACAGTGTGTACGGTGAATTACTCGGTTCTGGTTAATGGTTTTCCTCATGGATATTTTCAACCTGAACGAGGACTACGACAGGGTGATCCCTTTTCTCCGTATCTTTTTATATGTGTGCTGATGTTTTGAGTCATCTGCTTGATCGTTTTGCTGCAACGATTCATATTATAGGCATCAAAATAGGGAAAGGAGTACTTGCAGAGACATTTACTATTTGGGGATGATTCCTTTTTTCTGTCAAGGAAATAAACGTAATGTTTCTAACCTGAGGGAAAATCTTTGATTTGTACGAGAACAGTTATGGACAGAAAATAAAAACGGGAAAATCGACAAATACTTTTGGATGTCGTAACCCCAGTGACTTACAAGACCTTCTGAAAAAATATATTACAAATTAATTACCTAGGTGGTGAAGGTAAATGTTTAGGCTTACCCAAGAATTTTGGAAAGAAGAAGAAAGATATGTCAAGCACGGAAGGAATCTATTATATTAAAACAGAGTCCTATTTGAATTTTACTATGACATGCTTTTAATTTGGACCCATTAAAAATGTTGTCTAGAAAATATGATTGCAATTAACCTAAAATCATTTTAATTAAATCTCCTATATAAATGCTTAACCACTTTTATATTTTTAAACGGAATACAATATATTCTTGGTCAATATTTAAACTTTTTAAAGGAAGATAACACAGAGTTGCATGATCATTTAATAGTATAGATATACTAAGATACAATTACATAGTGAATCACTTGCTTTATATGAACCAAACCTTAAAAAGTATCGACATATACAATATTTGTAAATTTTAAAACGTGTTATATCATTACAAAGTTATAAAAGTACAATGGCATTCTATAAATTCAATAATATTGATATTTTACTGGTTCATATCCTATACCCTAACTAATAGAACCACTTATAAGCATGCTTGCAAAATTATGTAATATAAGGATTTATATTCTGTAACTACATAAGATGTGTTGATCTACTCACTCATATTAGATGAGTAATTGATACAAAATTTATGTTTGACACAAAATATTAGAACGGTTCACAAGCCATAAACAATATTATGTCAGTAATATAATAGATTTTGTTAAGATTTCCACACGCAAAATATTCTTAATTAGTTACTATAGATATGATCGAAATCTCTTCGAAATACGATTCTAAAACTAATGCTAACCCCATCTATATAAATAGTAGGAGAATCTCACACTTTTTCCTATCGCTCTAACATTGATTCACTTTTTTGGTCAAAAAACTGATTCATTTTAATCATGCTTGATAAATAAGAACATTAAATAGTAAACAAACTTACATTTGTTTATATATCTAAGATTTATTTTTCTTTTTATTTCAGATGTGTCAAGTCCTATATGTTGGTGAAATTCAAATGGTCCAAATGTGCTGGGAAATAAATAAAAAAATTGGAGTTAATCGTTTGAGACATCAAGTAAATTTAGTCTGATGTTTATCATAGTTTATTAAATAGGATTAACATTATTTAGTTTTTTTTTCTAAAACTAATGCTAACCCTATTTATATAACTAACTTGGTCCATAAATTATGTAATACACTAACAAACTTGAAACAATCCAAAAAATTCTCATTAATTCTTGGATTGTTTCAAGTTTGTTAGTGTATTACATAATTTATGGACCATATCAAATTAGTTAGATATTTATTTTTTAAAATTGAAAAATCTTTTGTATTGTTTGAAAACATGAATAACAGTCTTAAAAATGTTTTGTTTGGAAACAAATATAGTAGTGTTCATTTGTTAATGTTTTTTTAGTAATTTCATTAACATAAGACCCAAAATAAATTCAATTGTATATACAAATTTATTTAGAAAGTCCATAAATATATCATTAAATCAAACATATATACAATATGAACAATTTCAAACATATATAAAATAAACACAATTATATATGTTCATTACAATTTATGATAACATCCATGCGGGTGTTAGAAATTGTCATCTAAATATTTATCGACTATAATTTCGTTTATCTGAATGTTGGGGTTTAAAATATTTTACATCCGGATATTATGAATTTACGGACAGTGTGGAGTATGATCATTTAAGGTCTGAGTAGGTTTGTAAGATCATTAAAATAATATTTTTTAAAAGTAAAAATAAAAATTCTGCGCTTGAAAAGCGCGGATCAAAATCTAGTTTCGATTTAATTTTAAATCAAAGGCAATCTCTACGCCGGTATTCAGCTTGTCTTGTTTTAAGATCCCTCACCAAACAATTTCTGACATAAATTGCGTCATGTTTTGTTTTTGGTGGGAAAAATCACACGATGATAACGGTATACCTTGAGTGGCATGGCAACGGATGCAATTTTCTCAAACGTCAAGGTGGGATGGGTTTTAAACATCTTGGAAAGTTTAATGATGCCTTACTTGCAAGATAAGCTTGGAGATTTCTAACTCACCCTAACTCCCGTTTAGCCAAGCTTTTCGAAGCTCGCCATTATAGGGACACTCACCTATTATAAGCCATAACAACGAGATACCAATTGTATGGGTGGTCTTCGATCTTGGCAAGAGTGAATTTACTTAAGAAAGGCCCCCGCTTTGTGATTGTAAATGGTTATTAAGTGTGCATATATGAAGATCATTAGTTACCCACTGATCCCCCTCGTTGTGATACAAGAATACGAAAAAAGGATTTGAAGGTTTGTGACATAATAATGACTGTGGGCAACTTTGAGTATCGGATTTGTGATGCTGCCGGATGTTTTCTTAACCAAAAAGACTTTCAACTCATGTGCAGTTTATTCCTACCACATGAACAGATAGAGAACCATATAGTGTGGCCATACACTACAACAGGTAACCATACTGTTAAAAGTGGTTATAAGATTGAAATGATGGATGTTTTTGTGACAACTCTTCCCGTGGGATCCAGCTGGCCAGTACTTCGGCACAACCTTGGTTGTTGCTGCAGCCCATCGACCCTAACCCCTCCTCTGTGATACAACTTGCCTGAATTCACCCATAGACCTCGGCTCACAGATATGTTATTGGTGTGCTTGGTGCTACTCGAACCCAATACCTCACCCTTTAACAACCTCCTCACAGGACAAGCTGTCACCAATTGATCTGCAGTTCAATAGGTGATAGCTTCTCTTTGGGAGTGTTGTTAAAGGGTGAGGTCGAGGGTTCGAACTTCACCAAAAACCTACCTGTGCGACGGACTGCACATGAGAGGGGTTAGGGTCGATGCGCTGCAACACCAGCTGGATTGTACGGGACGGTTTGTTACAGTTTTTGAGTAGTTACTTATGTGCTATCTCCCCGTGGTGCACCGGAACTCAGATATGAATATCACCGATATTACCAAAGCTCGAGCATTTCCTATGGCGACGGTTATCCTTGGATATTGGTATAATTACCCGTTTACAAACTTGAGGTATTCAGTTAGATAATAAATGTCTATGTTCCAATGTTCCTGAATCAGTGAAGTTCTCTTTGTAGGAACCAAAATTTGAATCGTCGATTTCTGTTAACGAAGGAAATTCATTAAACCCTAACTTTCCTTTAGGTTCCGGAATTTTGTTGAGTCAACGACAAGTGGTCAAAATTACGAAAAAACAGATGAAGTAAAATAAATCGAAAAAGAGAGCAAATTAAGGATGGTCTTATTCTGAATATGTGTTTGAGCTTAGATATTGTACAATAAGTCCTAAAAGCATCGGTTTCAAGAGGTGTCAGAGAGATCTATAGTTCTAATCACCTAAACTTCGAACCTAGTTGAGTCGCAGCTCGACACAAAGACGAAAATGCCTAAAATGCTTTGAGTGCCTAAGTTGCTAAAACCATTTTGTTCCTTGTGGAACCACTAGGGTTCGCTGGAGAAGACTCGACTTCACAACTCCGCTGGACAGGCTTGGAAACTGGCGGGAAATTCCATCAGGAGAAAATCTCCACTAGACAACCCATTCTAAAAAAAACTCTAAAAACCCTCCACCACTGGAGCATGGAACAGAGGAACACGAGGTCGAACATGTCAACTTGGATCCCACCGATCAGTCTGATAATTTGGAAGAAGACGCTGACATGCATCCGAGAAGGGCAAGAAGTCACGCGGCTCAGGAAGACTCCTTGTTTGACAAACCCATGACCGAAGAAAAATAAAACATCTTCTGGGTAGTACATGAGTAACTAGCCGAAGAGCAGGCTCAGATCACTCGAAGCAAACACCGACAAGGTCGGAAAACCGTTGGAGAGGATCTCGAGATTTTCTATCTCCATGATTACAACACGAAAACGGCCGCATAAGTTAAAGCGGTGAAATCTCCAATTCACCACGCCACTAGCACCGTGCCCTAAATCGATCAAATGCTCAAGGAAGCTCGAAAAACACCCTTCACAGCTTGCATCACCGATATCAAAGTATCGGATCCTATAAAGATCAAGGTACCCACCTACAACGGTACAACTGATCTCAATGCACACCTACAAGCCTTCCAGATCACGATGGGAAGGGCAAAAGTTTTAGTGAGAATGAAAGAGACGCCGGCCATTGCCGCCACTTCGCTGAGAACCTCGAAAGAGCAGAGCTCGAGTGGTTCTCCTGACTTAGGCAAACTCCATCGGAAGTCTCCGCAAACTCCCTTTGGAGTTTCTCAAACAATACTATATGTTCATAGATCGTGAAACCTTCGACATCGACCTTTAGAACCTGGCTCTAAAGGAAGACAAACCTCTCCGCGACTTGATTAACATATTCAAAATAGTCATGTCTAGATTTTTCGGAATAAGCGACAAAGTGGCCATAGACGCGCTCCGAAAACCGCTCTGGTACAAGTCAAAATTAAGGAAGTGGATAACCCTCAACAAGCTGCGCACGATCCAAGATGCGCTCCACAAAGCCACAAACTACATCATCATCAAAGAAGAGACCAAGGTCTTGTCGCAAAGTATAAGCCAATGAAGACATCTTCGAAAGATTGGACATCATAACAGAAGCCAAAAAAATCTCGTAACGACAAGTACGTCCATCACGAGGGGGAAGATCGCCAAGAAGTGAATAGCTATGCTATCAACTCCATATCGGAACAAGGGAAAACAACTGGTAACACATGGACCCAAAATTCAAATTACGAGGAGAACACCTTATCCGACTTCCACCAGACCCGAGGTCACATAACCATCAACTGCAAAGTTCTCGGGGAAAGGTTGGCTGTGAAGTTGCTCGAAGAAGAGCTCTCCGATATAACGAGTGTATAGGATCTCATCCACGATTTAATCGCCCCAAAAAATTGATAAGACCCCAAATTCTTCTCGGGGAAATCAGTCAGGCGAAAACGTTGAAGGAGACAAGACGAAAAGGGCAACGACAACAATCATCGCAGAGTAAACATGATCATCGGAGGATCGCAGTACTACAGTGATACGGTCTCGTTGATCAAGTCCTATCAGTGGAAAGCTAAGTCAAGCGCAAGACGGACAAGCTGGTATCCACCCTGGAACGTTCCAAATATGGCTGTCAACTTGAAAGAAGAGGAAGTTCGTGGAATCAACCAGCCCCACAGCGACCCACTTGTTATCGATCTCATAATCAGGGATCTCGAAGTCGCCAAAATCTTCGTGGACACGGTAAGCACAATCAACGTCATCGTCAGTGCTGGGAGAAGTCATACCAACGCCAAAACCATTAACTGGTTTTTAGGCATCACGTCAATGACACTCGGATCAATCAAACTCCCAGTCACGGCAAAGGAGGTAGCAAATGTCGTCGACTTTTCGATCGTCGACCACCCAACCATCTACAACATCATCATGTGAATGCCTTGGATAAATGCCATGAAGGCAGTCCCATCGACATATCATCTAGGCATTGAACTCCCGACACCTAACAGAATAGCCGGAATATGAGGATGCCAGAAAGAATCCAACTTTGCTACTTAGCCGAACATAATCTGAGGCAAGTAACGACTCCGACGGTAAAACTAAAACACGCGAAGATAACTCAGCCATCGGCTGAAAACACTTCGAAGAAAGACCATTCGACATCGTCTACTCCAGCAACGGTTTCGGAAACAAAAACAAGCCAGTTTCTGAGCCTAAGGCCCTGACCCAAACGGAGGAGATAAACCCGGAAGAAGACGTCGATCCGGCTACAATTAAGATGATTGATGCAGGCACCGAGTAAACACACTCACGTAGCCAACTGAACTACGAGATGGCTTTATCCTCAAAAGGGGTACGCAGGTAGCTCATCAAAAGATGAGTTCAGCTATCCCTCTCTCTAAAAATGGGGGGGGGGGAGTGGGTACATATACATAAACTCGTATACTCCCAAAATTTTCAATATTCGCTCTTGTACTGGACATTTTAAAATTCAATAATAAGAAAACGCAAAAAGGATTTACAGAAAGATTCACAAACCTCTTTTATCGCTTTAAAATCGTAAGACGTGTTCAGAAATACCCAAGTATGAACGGAACATCTATCGTACAATCCCGAAACGAATATTTTACAAAAAAAACCTGTCTGTCGGAAACTATTCAAACTTCAAAACGAAAAAACATTTTCATCATTACTTCATGAACATTTCTCAGTCACACGGTCGAACTCGACTTCCGACCAAAACATGAGATGACCCCGCTCTAGAACATTCAAAAGCATCATTCACGCACGGAATATTTCCGGGAAACAAGGCGAGATGTCGCGTAAAACCTTCGAAAATATATCTCCAGTCTTGAAATGCAAAAACAATATAAATTGTATGAAAACAAGCACTTGCTCTGACATCACATTCGATTACTGGCCCCGGTGAATACATCAACCGTTCTCTAAAAGGACGATAAAATAGACCTTCCCTTGTTCAGCACTTCCAAACGACTTAAAACCCAAGTTCTTTAAAGCGGTACGAATCTGGTTAAAATCGCAACCGGTAACCCAACAGCCGATTAGTCATCGCAAAACCTTAAACGGAGAGTAAACCTAGGTCTTGCCCTAAACCCATCAAACTGGTCTATAACATCTCAAGGCATGATATCAAAGCCGCAAGAAGGCAGGGGTTTCAAATCCACAAGTTTCCAGTGCCAATAGTCTAACAAGGCCAAACTCGAGCTAAGAAAACGTAAAATGGTCACACTTGGCCAAACATAAACTAGAAACATAATTATGAAAGGGAAAACCTTCCCATCAAGTCTAACGACATTCTATGGATCAGGATCTTAGTTTCCGGACATTGACCTTCCGAACATGCTGTCGTTAACAAAGGCCGTTGGCTGGTTCACCTCACCAGTCTTGTCGGGGACTCACATTCCGATTTTCTCCGAATCAGGAAACACATGAATCGAAGCCCACTGATCCCAAATCCTCTGTTCAATTTGGGGAATCATTGAGTCCATGTTCGCATTCCTACGCATGCAACTCAACTGCTTGGCCATCTCCTCATCGTAAGAATACCATAGGCCTGCGTGAAGTAAAATCCACAAACGGCAGCGCGACACTTGCAGTAGTCACCGACGACCAAATGCAGCTCTCATTGACGGATTCACTCTCTACACATACGAAAAATAGCTCTTTCGATACTCATGCAGATTCGAAGCAAACCCCTTGATTATCGCCATATCGTTCCTCGGGCTCAAATGACATCTAAGCGATTTTTTCGACCCCAATGGCTTCAGAAAAGCCTCAAAATAATCAGCATCGAGAGTCATGCCATGCTCGTTGCTCAGAACCAAATTTCCGATAAGATGTTGCAAGATGGTAGGAAATATCTTGCTTATTGACACTCCAAACTGATCCATGAATTGAACGATTAACCCTGGTATGGGAAAGAACAAACGGAAATGCAGCAGAAAAGCGTCGTAACATGTACTATCTAGAGGAGCATCTGCATGTTCTTCAGCCCTTGGAAGTCGAAACTCAACCGAGTTTGGGACACGGAGGAAATGTAGGATGGTGTAGAGGTACGAAGTACAACTATCACTCGGACAACCTGGGGTTCTTTTAGTAGAACTAGGGGAGGATACCATGACTCATGTGGAGGAGCCTTTAAATCGCACGTAGCCTGCCAATACTCATCAGCTTCCGCAAGATCAATGGACTGTGCCACAAATTCTACTTTCGCGGCAACTTTACCAAAATGGGTACAAAGACTATCGGGGTTGAAGCAAGAAGGCATATCTTTGGCTGAAGCTCTCCGGCTTGAAGACATGATCAAGAACGATAAAAGAAAGAAATGGAGAGAAAGATTTTTGTACCTTAAGAGAAGTTCTTGTGGAATGAAGCAAGTAAAGAATTTGAAAACTTACTCCACATACTTATAGGCAAGAAAAACTCACTATTCACCTTCGAAATTTAAGTTTTTGAATGCCGCCTAACTCAACTAACCTATCTAATCGCTCGCAAGAATGTCATGATTCTAACGAGCTGGGGTGCTAACTGTCGCGGTCAAAATTGGTCACGGCTGAATCAATGTCCAAAAAATTCTCGAAAATATATGTTTTCTAAAAGGAGAAAACATAAAGCGCGGGAAACCACAACTAGAACCTTGTAAAAATTCAAAAAGGATTGGATGGCAAGTTATTGGAAAGGAAAATCGAGAAACAAAAGGACCAAAACGACCGTGGCCAACCTGCTCGACAACAAGTTGAACGGACCAAGCCCAACTAACCATCAGGCGAGTTTGAGCAACTTGCCCAACTTGCCTGATGGCAAGTTGGACTGTCACCGTCCAATTCGCCAACATGCGAGTTGAGACTGCGCATTCAACTCGCATGGTGGCGAGTTGGACCGTCCCCGTCCAACTCGCCATCAAGGGATTCAAAAAGCGTGGGAATCACAACTAGAACCTTGTAAAAATTCAAAAAGGATTGGATGGCAAGTTATTGGAAAGGAAAATCGAGCAACAAAACGACCAAAACGACCGTGGCCAACCTGCTCGACAGCAAGTTGAGCGGACCAAGCACAACTCACCATCAGGCGAGTTTGAGCAACTCGCCCAACTTGCGTGATGGCAAGTTGAACTGTCACCGTCCAACTCGCCTGACCGTCCCCGTCCAACTTGCCATCAAGGGAGTTGGATCAGCCCAGCCAACTCGCCATCAGGCGAGTAGGACTAGCTCATCCAACTCAATATCAGGCTTGTTGTATCAGCTCATCCAACTTGCTTGATGGCAAGTTGGATCAACCACATCCAGCTCGCCATCAAGCGAGTTGGATCGACCACGTCCAGCTCGCCATCAGGCGAGTTGGATCAGCACCATCAGTCTCGGTTCCGATCAGTGCCTTTTTTGAAGCACGATCACACTGTCTCTTGTTTCATCTCGATTAGAGTTACCATTGCTACTTTACGATAAAAACCGTAAAGACTTGTTTTCTCGTATGAATTCAGATTGTTCGTATAAAACGGAAACATTTTGACTTAATACCGAAGTTACCTCAAATATATGAGTAATGTAAACCATTTATAAAACTAACGTTGTACCAAAGATTTTCTCTCGGAGAAATCGTAAAAACGTTTAAGTCGAAAACTGGCCCGAAAAGGTCTAAAACGTGGCTAAAAGCGCACTTACAATTTTAGATGGGATTGAGCCCAAAGATACTATGACGGTTTATCTATTGTTCGCAGTAGAAAATAAATGTCAAGTCCATAAAATAAATGTGAAGTTTTGAGAGATAATCATGAAGATCGAAGAAAAATGAAATATATCCGTAAAGCGATAAACATGACTCCGGGGGGGGGGGGGGGGGCAGAAAAGGAAAGAGAAAACCTCCTTAAAGAAGAGTATATAAGGAACGCCAATGTTTGAGACGAGGAGACACACGAAAAACACAGAAAATTTAGCACTTAAAGCGATTTAGGCAATTTTCCGTTTTCTCTTCTCGAGGTGCGACACAACTTGGTTAACACGTTTTAGGTGGTTTGAACTAGGAAAATCACCAACAGCTTTTGTGGCCGAGGCTTTACCTGTTGTAACGCTCATTCACGAATTTGGAATAAGATCTCGTTTGCTCTCTTTCGTTTTTACTGATTTACTATTTCATCTGTTTTCATTGTCTGATTGCTTGACGTTTGACTTAGCAGAAATCTGGGACCTCTGGAAAAATAGGGTTTCTTAATTTTCCTTACTTTACGGAAATTGAAAGTGCGAATTTCGGTTCCCACAGTGAATGAATGGACACTCTGTTGTATGTCGTGAATCCATATATGCTGGACTTAATTTCTTGCTGCAAAGGTTTGTAACCCTGATATGTTGCTTCCACACGTTCATACTCCTCTCAACTGATATCAGAATCAGTATCATATCACCTTGGTGTATTGGAACAACTCTCGTCATGTAAGAAGTGTTCTGGTGGTTTTGGTTCCATCTCTTCCTCATGTTGTTCTTCATTATTTCCAGGGATGAAGTAGCCTTGTTATGCCCATGGTTCCTCTCCATAGTCAGCCTCAGTAGTACTTAGAGCATGATCAGAATAATTCTCTTGATCAGATAAGATTTGATCATCTTGTTCCCATTCATTTTCACTCTGGCCTTCTTCTTCCATTTGTCTATTGTTCCTGAAACAGAGCAAACACAAATAAGTGTATTAAGGGGGTCTTGCAATGTTGGTCGAATTTCAGTATGCAAGGAACAAAGTATGATATGTTTGAAACTAAAGCTATATGATACGGAAACAATCTTCCTCTTTTTTTTTTTAAATGTAGATTCAAAATAATAAATATAAAATATGCTTGGACTGTCTATGAATGATATGAGATATGTTTTTCTTATTTTATATATTTTTTTTGAAAATTTTATTGCTATCCTAAATAAGGCAAAAATATGTGTGTGAGTAAAAAAAGACAGATTTTTTGGGCTTTTTCTTTAGCAATTAAATAACACAAGTATGGAAAGTATGAAATGCATCTAATTCAAACAAATATTGTTTTTATTTTATTTAAAATTTCGTGATCAAATACCAACAACTTGTCCTCTTCCTTTTATTTTTTTTAAGAAAAGCTAAGAACACTAACATAAAAAGAACTTAAGAACATGATACTTTTTATGGTTTTTTTATTTTTCCCGAAATCAAACAACAGAAATTCAAGCAAACTGATTTTTATGACTTTTCTGGTTTTAAAATAGAAACACAAAAGAAAATAAAATGAAAAACAAAATGGATAGATAGGAGCTTTTGAAGCTCTGATACCAGATGATGCAGGCTCAAAATCACTCCACGAACATGTTCCCAAATGGTGATGAAAGTTATCCAAGAAGCAGGTGCGGAAGATGGGTGTTGGTAGAGATGGTGAAGATGATTGACTCTCTCAATTTGGTGGGATGATTGGCTCTCTCAATCTCTGATAACAAAAGGATGAAGTCTCTCTCAACAACCTAAGACACACGAATCTATATAAGACACTGACTTTCGCAAAGAATCCTAAAGGCAAATTTCTATGCAAATTCACTCTTTGATAAAAACAAGTAAACTGATTATATTTCTTAAAGATTGAAAGGTTATTTGTACAAAGAAATAAAGTGGAATGAGCGTGTATAGGTCGTGGCCCTTTCTCAGAATAACAAAACAAAGGAAAGAAAACCAAACATAAAGAAAACTAGGTGTTGGAGAATTTCTTGGTTTAACTTGATTCAAGGGCTGAGATGATGGCTTAGTATCTGGACGGTTTAGGGTTGTATGTAAGCTTCTTAAGAACTTATTTACTGCATAAATATTGGTATAAATCGTGACAATCTTATTGGGAAAAGAGCTGTTAAGAATTGATGGCTTTTGACTTCAAAATGGAAAGAATGGTCTTGGTTGATTCTGAACAATCTGATCGATTCTGGTGCATTGTAAGATGTCTCCCCTGGTCGCCAATGTCTGGTTTGCAATTGATTAAACCCATAAGTTTAGGAAATCAAGCATAACTGGTTAGATCCAGTTTAGGAAATCAAGCATAACTTCATATTTCAGTGACCATTTCTCGACATATTGGACTTGCTGGAAAGATAAGATACCCATATTGAATTCTCTAATTGGATTTGATTAAGGACGTCTCCTATTTGGGCTTAAATTATCTTATAAATACCAGTACTCGCGGATGGATATACTGGGAAACCTCCGGTTTGTAAAATCCACAACTCTCTGGTCCGAACAGATATGAAGATGATTCAACTTGGAAATGAAACCTCTTTGAGTGTATAATCTATGAAAATTGGTTTCATGGAGAAACGCATCTTGTTTTGTAAGATATGGCGGTTTGTTTGCACCTATTTCCTGGATGGCTTCTTTAGCTTTCATCATCTTGATGTTCTCAACATATTTTCTCCTGCTTTCTTTTTTCTTTTCTGATGATGACTTGATTTCCTCATCAATGGATCTCGGTGCCGATTATCTCGAGGCTCTTTTTCGCTCAATTGGTAGGGAAAACTCACTCTAGTATTGTGTCAAGGCGAGAGAAAATATGGTGATAATCAAAGGGTTCACTTCTAACGCGAAGCAGTAGCAAGACTACTTCTTTATTCATATAGATAGTGCATCCATTGAGGAGAATTGCATACATATTTTTATAAGCAAATTGGGCCTAAGGGTATCGCAGTCGAATACTCTGATAGCTTTGGTTTGGCGATATCTAACCTTGAGTTTGTTTTTCTTTGTTTTGCTGTTCACGGTCCTCTTCTTCCGTTTTCGGAGGATTTGCTCTTTGTTTGAGATTTTATTTGTGGTGGCCCGTTCTATTGGGGCTACTTATCTCTGCAACGAGTTCGTGCGGCAGTTTCATATAATCAGTCTCGAGCTCAACCTCGTCAGTTAGTTTAAGAAGACTCGAAGCCCAACATTGAAGGGTACGTTCCGTACGAGTATCCATCGGTGAGGGAGAGGGAAATGTCTCCCAAAAAAATGTGTTATCATCGAAGAGGTCAATGTTGCTACTGATGGCATGGAGTTGCATGCGTATGAGTGGTTTCGTACCTGTTTTTCGAATAAGGCTGGCGCAAGTGGTACCAGAACTTGATGCTGCTTCCATGGCTTCTCTTAGGATTCCTTTTGACCAGCCCCGGCTGGTACCGAGCCTGCCGGGTCTCCTTCCACCTCGCCATCAGAAAAGTTGGTTATGCTTGACTAACTCGCAATCAGGAAAGGTTGACTGTGGGATTGCCCGACTAACTCGCCTTATGGCGAGTTGGACTGTCACCGTCCAGCTCACCATCAAACGAGTTGAGACAGACCATCGAATTCGCCAGATGGTGATCTGGACCGTCCCCATCCAGCTCACCATCAGGCGAGTTGGATCAGACCATACAACTCGCCTGATGGTGAGTTGGACTGTCCCTGTGCAGCTCCCCATCAGGCGAAATGGACCAGCTTGTCCAACTCGCCTGATGGCCAGTTTGATTGTCTCAATCCAACGCGCCATTAGGCGGGTTGGGTTAGCTCATCCAACTCCCCTGATGGCGATTTGGATCGACCATGTCCAGATCACCATCATGCGAGTTGGATTATCACCATCTTCCCTGGTTCCGATTAATGCCTCGATCACACTGTTTCTTGTTTTGTCTGGATTGAAGTTACAGTTGGAACTTTACGATAAAAACTGTAAAATATTTTTTTTCTCGTATGAATCCAAATTGTTCGTATAAAATGACGACGATTGACTTAACACCAAAGTTGCCTCAAATATACAGGTAATTTGAACTATTTATAACACCGTTGTCGTATGAAAGGTTCTCTCTTGGAGAAACCGTAAAAATGTTTAAGTCGAAAATGGCCCAAAAAAGTCTAAATTGCGGCTAAAAGGCCACTTAAAATTTAGACAGGATTGAGCCCAAGGATACTATGAAGGTTTACTGATTGTTCGCAGGAGAAGATAAATGTCAAGTCTGGAAGATAGCTGTCAATTTTCAAGGGATTATCATGAAGATAGAAGAAAATGGAATATTTCTGCAAATGGATAAATACGACTCGGGGCAGAAAAGGAAAGGGGAAACCACCTTGAGAGGAATATATAAGGAACACCAAGGTTAGAGACACAAAAATACCCAGCAAACTTAGAACTTAGAGCGATTTAGGAAATTCTCGAGCCGCGACTCAACTAGGTTAACAAGTCTTAGATGGTTGGAACTAGGGAATTCACCAACAGCTCTTGCGCCCGAGGCTTTACTTGTTAAATCTGGGACCTCTAGGAAATATATGGTTTCTTTACTTTCCTTATTTTGCGGAATCGACAGTGGGAATTTTGGTTCCCACAGTTTGGCACCAGAAGGATGGGGGGGGGGGGGTACGGATCAGTCTAAACCTCAGTCACAAATGCTAGATCGGAAATGTCTACTGACGATCTAACTAATCGACAAGCTTGCGTTGATGGAGGCATCGGCGATGATGTCAACACTCCAGAAGCGAACGTTATCGTGGTTAATGATGTTCTCTACTTTTGAAAAGATGTTCGAGGAGAGAAAATAGATGTTCTCCGCTTTTGAGGAGATAAAAATATGTTCTCCGCTTTTGAAAAGAAGTCAGAAGAACATGAAAAACTCATGGGATCCCTCGCTAAACAGGGCAAAACCTGAACAGCAAGGGCCCGAGTAATTTTCCTCGTGAAACCACTAGGGTTCGCGGGGAAGACTCGACTTCGTAACTTTTCTGGACAGGCCTGGAAACTCGCAAGAAAATTCATCAGGACAAAATCCTAGCGAGACAACCCCAGCTCGAAAAAGTCTGAAAACGCTCCACCACTGGAGCATGGAACAGAGGAGCACGAGGTGAAATATGTCGATTTGGATCCTTGCGATCAGTCAGATAATTCGGAAGAAGACACTGACGTCCATATGAGAAGGACAAGAAGCCGTGCGGATCATGAAGAATCCTTGTTCGAAAAACCCATGATCGAAGAAGAAGAAAACATCTTTTGGGTAGAACATGAGAATTAGCTGAAGAGCAGGCTCAGATCACTCGCAACAAACGCCGACAAGGTCGGAAAATCGTTGGAGATGATCTTGATATTCGCAATCTGGTGACTATATCACGAAAATAACCGCAGAAATAAGAGCGCTGAAATCTCAAATTCATCACGATACTAGCGCTGCGCCAAAAATCGATCGACTGCTCGAGGAAGCACAAAAAATTCCCTTCACAGCTCGCATCACAGATACCAGAGTATCAGATCCTGGAAAGATCAACGTATCCACCTACAACGGTACGACTGATTCCAAGGCGCACCTAAAGCCTTCTAGATAACGCTGGGAAGGAAAAAATTCAGAGAAAACGAAAGAGACGCCGGCCATTGCAAACACTTTTTTGAAAACCTCCAAGGAGCAGCGCTCGAGTGGTTCTTCTGACTTATGTGAAACTCCATAGGAAGTTTTCGCCAACTCGCTTCGGAGTTTCTCAAGCAGTACTCTATGTTCATAGACCAAGAAACCTCCGTCGTCGACCTTTGGAGCCTGGCTCAAAAGCAAGACGAACCTCTCCTCGACTTCATGAACATATTCAAAATCCTCATGTCTAGGGTTAGCTGAACAAGCGACAAGGTGGCCATATAGGTGCTCCGCAAAACACTCTGGTACAAGTCAAAATTCAGGAAATGGATAACCCTCGACAGGCCGTGCACGATCCAAGATGCGCTCCACAAAGCCACTAATTACATCATGATTGAGGAAGAGACCAAGGTCTTTTCACCAAAGCATAAGCTGATGAAGACGTCCTCGAAAGATCCAGCATCAGATCAGAAGCCGAAAAATAAAAACCTTCGTAACGACAAGTACATCCATAACGAGGGGGAAGATCCCAGGGAGCACATATCTATGACATCAACTCTGGCTCAGAACAAGGGCGGACGATTGGAAACATATGGACCCAAAATTCAAATTACAACGAGAACACCTTCTGTGACTTCTTCCAGAACCGAGGTCACACGACCGTCAACTGCAAAGTTGCTCGCCTGAGAGCTCTCCAATATAACGAGCGTAAAGGATCTTATTTGCGATTTCGATCGCCCTAATACTGATAAAACTCCGCAATCGGAAAACTCTTCTCTGGGAAATCAGTCTGGCGAAAAGAGTGGAAGGAGACAAGACGAAAAGGGCAACGACAACAACCGTCACAGAGTAAACATGATCATCGGAGGATCACAATACTGCAGTGATATGGTTTCGTCGATCAAGTCCTATCAGCGGAAATCTGAGTCAAGAGCAAGCTGGACAAGCTGGTATCCAAACCAGCAACGTTGCAAACAGAGCCATTGTTAGGATAGAAAAATTATAAGGTTTTTGCTTCTGTAAACTCAATAACA
>CAJHQP010010248.1:0-19284 GCA_905132765.1 Moricandia arvensis
AGGTTTCATGTTCAAGTGCTGAAGCTGAATATAAAGCCATGAGGAAGCTTACAAACGAGCTGGTTTGGATCAAAAGTCTACTCAAAGATTTGGGGATAGAGATCACTTCTCCAATCACAATGCATTGTGATAACCAGGCAGCCATACACATAGCTTCAAACTCAGTGTTTCATGAGAGGACAAAACACATTGGGGTGAACTGCCATAAGGTGAGGCAAATGGTGATCCAAGAAGTCATCTTACCTTGTTACACAAGGAGTGAAGATCAGTTAGCAGACATTTTCACTAAAGCCGCAAGTACCAAGGTGTGTGAGTCCATTTATCCCAAACTTGGACTCATTGACATGACCAAGGCATGATCCTCTTAGCCATGGAGATTCTACTCTCTCCTTAGTATGTTTTTGTCCCAAAACAGGGTTTTACATACTAAGGTTTTAATGAGGGAAGTCTTCATGGTTTACAAGCTTGATCATTGCATTGGATCAAGCTTGAGGGGGAGTATTGACCTTAGGTAATAAAGAAGACAAAGAAATAAAGAGGATGGGCTTACTTGGGAGGCAAGGCAATCCGTACAAGTGTACGGAATGACTTGACATACAAGGCACCCATCCGTGACCTAGAAGAAACTTGAGAAGCAAGGAAAAGAAGAGCCACTCGCCAAGTTTGAATATTCAAACCAGAGTGAACCGTTGGGAAGCAAGGAGACAAAGGAGAGGATTTGTTTATAGTTAAAGTCATATGTGCTGAACCCTTCCACTTGCAACCAGACCGTTCAGCACTAATTACTTTCACCCACAGAACCTCGGCCAGAGCATCTTTATTTTATTCATTTCCTTTTGTCTGTTCAGAAGTGTACAGAAGGCATCTTGCCTATTTAAGTTACTTGTGTGCAGTTTACACAAAGCAAGGAATAAAATCTCCTTCTCTATTCTCTCTTATTCTCTCGTGTAAACACTTCTCTCTCTCTCTCTCTCCTCCTGTTCTCGAATCAAACTCTCCTTTTCTCTTGTGTTCTTCATTCTGTTCTTAACAAAACTTACAAACTTGTCTTAGAGAGAGAGCCGTCAAGGAGAAAAGAATACTCGTTGATTAAAGGATAGCTGACTACAATAGGGTTTAGAGACCCATTTAAATAAAGAGAAACCGAGAACATGCTCTCTAGGGTTTCGGAAATAAGTAAAATGGAAACTATAGTTTAACTTTAACATAAGCTTTAAAATGACATAAAAATGTAAACTTCTTTAGCCTTGGACCGAGATAGGGCCTAAGTGATGTGAAGACAAGTTGTGGCCTCGTTAAAAACCTTCCTCCGGAAAACCTCGTGGGACAAAACCAAAAGCAAGGAAAAGAGCACGCACCCCATGTCTTGCCTAGACACTGAAAGTTTTCAGAGACTAAGTGTTGAGTGATGATGAACGAGAATGGAGATGAAGTGAATGAGACTTGATGATGAAGGAACGAGAGTGATGAGAGAGTGAGAGAGAGATTCGTGAGAGATTTAGAGAGTTTATGAGAGTATAAGAGAGATTATAAGACTAAGTAACCAGAGACTAGAGAGAATAGAGAGAATAGAGAGAAGAGAGACTAAGAGATTGTGAAGGAGAGAAAATCTCAGCTTGTTTATTAACCATCGACATACAAGTGTATAAATAGGAAAGCAGAGCTACTCTAGGGTTTACAAAATATCAGAGCAAGCATGTGGAGTCAAAGAAAGGTTTGAAATGAGTGGAGCAGGAGCTATACACGCTTGGGGACAGACTGGCTGGTCAAGAGTGTAACTTGGCCTAGAATCGGCCACCAAGGCCTATGCATATATCCAGAGATCAGTCCAGGTTCAGCCTCCTTCCTTTCCAGCCTGAACCTTATCCATAAACGGTCAAGACAAGCAGCATCTCGCAGATGCCTTCCCAAGATGCCATTCTGATCCCATCTTCTTCTCCAAACCATCCGAGACTCCTTCTTCACCATTGAAGCTTCTTTGTGACTTGGGATGCAAGGTAAGACCTAGGGTTGTACGGATTTAGGGTTTGGTCCGTACAACTTGACCCGGTTTTTGCACAAACCTAAAATAACTTCAAATGGTCGAGAATAAAGTTTTCCTGGTTGGCCCGTCCGTACAGGCCGTACAGTCCGTACGGCCGTACAGTACGGATGACCCGAACTTTGCACATTGACCCATTTGATCCCAAACTTCTCCCAAGCCTTCTTCCTTCATAGTAAACCCCTCCTGAACCTTGTTCTAGCTCTGCATAATCTTCTGGACCCTCCTTAGACTTTGATCAGTCTCTAAGTGGGTTTTGCCCAAGCTTTGCACATTAACCTTTAGTGAGATGGTTTATCACTTCAGGTTAACAGACACTAACTCAGCTTGATGTAGAGATGGCTTGAATTGTGATCAAGACATCTCGGATCAGACCTTGTCCAAGACTTTCTTGTTGTGGATGTGAAGTGAGTAATCCAACAACATTCTCTTTAAGCTTCTTGACTCTGGAACGAGTCATGGGACCTTCAGGAATGGTTAGGGCATCATCACCAGGCTGCTGGTGCAATGTGGCTTCATGTGGCTCATCTAGACTCTCCTTGTTCTCCTTAGTGATCCGATCCATGATCACATCATAAAACTTCTTTTATGTTCAAATGGTCGAGGATATATGATTTGGGTTAAGTTTGGTCCGTACGGATCCGTACAATCCGTACACCTCATCCTCAACTCGACCATTTGATCCCTTATTCTCACCAAAGCTTCCCAAGGTCCTTCGTGATCATCCTCAATGTGTTCTAGAGCCTCTTGTGCACATATTAGCTTCCCACAGCCTTCTCCATTCTTGTTGCACAAGATCTCTTCACACCATCTATCTCCTTTGCCTCCATCTCATCTCTTTCTCTTGTTCATTTGTATCTCTTCAAGTTAACACTCCCCCTCTATTGACCTTAGGGAATAAAGAAGACAAAGAAATGAAGAGGATGAAGTTACTTGGGAGACAAGGCAGTCTGTACATGTGTACGGAATGACTTGACTTGCAAGTCACTCATCTGTGACCTAGAAGAGACTTGAGAGACAAGGAATAAAGGAGCACTCGCCGAGTTTGAATATTCAAACAGAAGAGGGATCCGTTGGAGGCAAGAAGACAAAGGGTGAATTGTTTATAGTAAAAGTCACATGTGCTCAGCTTACCCACTTGCAGGCAGACCGTTCAGGACCTGTCCCTTTCCCTCTCCAGCATCTCGTCCAGAGCAACATTATTTTAATGTATTCCGTTTGTTTATTCATTTATGGGCAGAAGGCATCTTGCCTATTTAGGCTCTTGTAAACCTGTTTATTCAGAAGCAAGGAAAAAGAATCCTTCCTCATTCTCTATTCTCTCTCGAGTTCAAACAACAAACCTCTCTCTCTTTCTTCTTCTCTCGAATCAAATACACTCTCTCTCTCTCCTGTTCTTGAGTGTTCTTCCTCATATTCTTCATAAACTTACATGGTATCAGAGCCATTTGGCTCCTAAACCTAATTTTTCTTCCGCAAAACTACTCTACTCTCTTCCCTCTTTCTTTTCATCCGATCAGTTCTTGAGTTTCTTGAAGAACATTCTTTTATCCAGTGGATAATAGCTCTGTTCTTGCGAGTTCATCAACTGTTCTTCATCTTTCTCACCTTCCTTTCTCTATACAAACAGAGTAAACTGGTTCTGTTCTATTCTCTGGTTACTCCAGTATTCAGAAACTCATCTTTACTTCTCTAAAATTCTTGGTACATCCTTTTACCCACTGGTCCATAGCTTTTCAAAATGGAACAAAACAAGGCAGTGGTGATTCCAGTCACTCTAAAGGGGGTTAACTACCTTCTCTGGTCAAGATTGATCAAGAATGCCCTTGGTGGAAGAGGCTTATGGACGCATATCACTTCAGGGGAGGCGCCAAAGCAAACTATCCAAGGAGAAGATGGCAAGAAGATTGTGGTGGTAGATGAAGGCAAATGGAGTCAAGAGGACTTCATGGTGCTGAATATCATCCAAAGCTCACTTGATGGTCCCATAATGGAGGCCTACTCATACTGTGAAACCGCAAAGGAGTAGTGGGATACCCTTCAGAAGGTATATGGAAACATATCCAACCTCAGTAGGGTCTTTGAAGTAAAGAAGGCCATCAACTGCTTGAACCAGGAAGATATGGACTTTAACCAACACTTTGGTAAGTTCAGAGCTCTCTGGGCAGAACTGGAGATGTTGAGGCCAAGCACTACTGATCCTACTATCCTGAATGAGAGGCGTGAGCAAGACAAGGTGTTTGATCTACTCCTCACTCTCAATCCAGGCTACAATGACCTCATCAAACATCTGTTGAGGGCAGACAAGCTACCTATGCTTGAGGAGGTATGTGCTCAAATCCAGAAGGAGCAAGGCTCAGTGGGGCTATTTGGTGGAAAAGGTGACTTGAACATGGCTCACAAGGCTGAAGCCACAGCTAACAAGGCCTACTTCAAGCCAGAGAACCGGCGAGTCACTTGTGAGCATTGCAAGAAGAGTGGTCATATGAAGAACCAGTGCTGGATTCTTCACCCTCATCTCCGACCTCCATCACGGTTCAATCAGGCCAGGGCTCATGAAGCTGTCCATCAGAATGCCCAGCCATTAGTTCAACCAGTGCATCAAAAAATGGAGGGAGAGCCATGAACTCTACTGCCCGCATTGCTGGAACATCTACTGAACTCCACCAGGAGGACTCTCTAATCCGCAAGTCAGACATTGAGGCTCTCATAAAAGCCCTCAATGCAAACTCTGGTAACCTTAGTAGTGATGTTCATAATGCTTTAAATTCCATTCAGTGCAACTCTAAAACTGATAGGCCTTTAATCATAGATGCTGGAGCCTCACACCATATGATAAGAGATGCTAAACTGATTAGTAATGTTAAACCGGCTCTAGGAAGTGTGATGATAGCAAATGGTGATAAGATACCCATTGAGGGTATAGGGAATTTGAAACTATTTGATAGAGAGTCTAAGGCTTTATACATGCCCACTTTTAAATCTAACTTACTCTCAGTAAAAAGGGCAACTTGTGATCTTAATTTGGTGCGGCCTTGGATAGGAAGACCTCGTCCCAGTCACACTTGAGGGATGATGGGCGGATCCTTGAGCCTGAGAAGCTCCAGGACGTTGGATGATCTTCACCATAGAGCTATGGACTGCTCTAGAGTTGTTTATCGACTCCTGAGACACAGGATAACCCTGCTTCATGTCTAGGATGAATCACAGAAGCTCACGCAACCTTGTGTGACAAAGAAACTTGTTCACCACGTGAACAATGAAAGGAGATCCCCAAAAGGGACGAGTTTGAAAGCCAAAAGCTGTGGGTTTTATTAAAAGAATGTGTAAGTTACAATATGTGCTGCTTTAGGCTTTATAAAGACAAAACAGAAAACCCTAACTAGAAAACCCTATCCTAATTGAAATTGGTTTACTAAATTCTAAACCTAAACCAATTCGAAATTGGTTTATTACTCTAATCCCATTAGAACTTGGTTTACCAAAAACTGAGATTACAAATAAAGGAAATAAACCAACAAGCTGGTTCTTCTTGGCCTTCCCCTCCTTCTTCATGATGACCCACGACCTTAACTGAGTATTGGAGTGTCTCCTGATGAGATTTGAATCCTCCACGTGCTGTTGTAGCAAGACATCTTCTCTTCTCTCTATCTGAAACCTCATAGATCATTCCAATGAGACCTTGAAACTGTCCATTAAGCTGCACCATGATCACTGGTATAGCTGACCCATACATTGTTTTCAATCCATTGAGTTTAAGCCTGAACAGGATCGCACCATAATTGCCATGTGATTTTTAGTCCTAATGAGGTTCATTTTCAGGATATTGAGACAAGTAAGATGATTGGAAAAGGTGTGAGCAAAGGAGACCTCTATTTGCTTGAAGACACCAAGCTTAAATCAAATTTACCTTATGCTTTTAATCCTGCTTCTGTTTTAGATTCCAGTGTTTTATGGCATGCTAGATTAGGCCATCCTCACTCTCGTGCCTTAGGGTTGATGTTACCTAACTTGTCTTTTAAGAATGATAGCTGTGAAGCTTGTATTCTTGGTAAACATTGCAGAACTGTTTTGTCTAAATCAAACACTATTTATGAACATTGCTTTGATCTACTTCACTCAGATGTCTGGACTGCTCCTTGTGTATCTAGGGAAAACCACAAATACTTTGTCACCTTTATAGATGAGAAATCAAAGTATACTTGGCTGACCTTAATCCAATCTAAAGATAGAGTGTTAGAAGCTTTTATCAACTTTCAAAGCTATATCACTAATCATTTCAATGCCAAGATTAAAATTTTAAGGTCAGATAATGGTGGTGAATACACAAGTAATGCTTTCAAGAACCACTTGGCCAAACATGGAATCATCCATCAAACCAGTTGCCCATACACACCTCAACAAAATGGAGTTGCAGAGAGGAAGAATAGACATCTCATGGAGGTTGCTAGAAGTATGATGTTCCACACTAATGTCCCCAAACGTTTTTGGGGTGATGCTGTGGTATCAGCATGCTACCTGATCAATAGAATGTGAGAATAGAGAGAGAATGGTGAGAATGAAATGGAGAATGAGTTTGGTGAAGAGAATCAACTTCTGGTTTAGTTTGGACCAGAAAGACTGAGAATCAAAGAGAGGTTGTTTTTTAGAGTTTAAGTAAGAATGATGGGATTATGGAGAGTGTTTGTGATCTTCTGGTTCAGTATGGACCAGAGACAATGAAGGAGGGACGAAATTATGAGTGAGAGTATTTGAGAGTTTGTGAGAATAAGAGATTGAGAGAATAAAGTAACCAGAGATTTGTTGAAGGAAAGACTTAACTTATCACTTCAGAGAGTATGAGAGTATGAGAGATTGTGAACCAGAGAATAAGTGAAGGAGGAGGCTGAACTCTCCTTAGCCATTTCGTGGCTTACATGTGGGAGCTTTATAGCCAAGTTACAAGACACTCACATGACACACAAACACATTAAACTACTAATTAAACATGAAAAACTTAAATAATTAATTTTGTAGAGAAAGAGAGATCAGAGCAGGTTCAGAACTGGCTGGGCAGACTGGTAAGGAGCAGACTGTGGCATGGACAGTCTGGCACGTCCAGAGGAAGAGAAAGTGACTGGAGGAAGAGGGAACACTCAGCTTGGTGTGATAGTGACAGGTCAGTCCTTCTTCTTATGCACCACATGTGATATTTTCTTGTCCAAATCAGACCAGCTCCTTCCATTTGAATTAAACCAAGTATCCTTAGGTTTCTGGAGCTTTGGCCACGTCCAAGAGTTCCCAAACACCTTCCTTGCCTTGCAAGTCAGGTTAGGTCAAGTGGTGTATGGACAACCTTCATCTTTACTTGCAAGTCAAGTCTGCTTGATCCAGATTGTTTCTTCAACCATCTTTTCTTCCTTTCATTATTCCAACATAGAACACCTACACGAATACTCCATGATGTCTCTCCCTTTGAGATATTAAATAAAACCAAACCCTCTCTTGATCATTTGTGTGTGTTTGGTTGTCTCTGCTTTGTGTTGATTCCAGGAGAACAAAGAAATAAATTTGAAGCCAAAAGTGTCAAAGCCATATTCATTGGGTATTCTGCAAATCAAAAGGGATACAAGTGCTATGTACCAGAAGCCAGGAGAGTAATGGTCTCAAGGGATGTTAAATTTGTTGAGTCAAAAGGATATTATGGTGAGAAAAGCTGGGATAACCTGAAGGATCTCTCACACGCCCCATCAGACAGAGCAAATAACTTGAGGATCATCCTGGAGAGCCTTGTGAAAGTAAATGAAGAACAGTGAAGAACAAAGAAGAAAAGGTTCAAGAACAGAGAGAGAGAGAGTTGAATCTGTGAGAGAGAGAGGGAGAGAGAGGTATTTCGAGTACAAAAGAGAGAGAGAGAGAAGGAACCCTTTTCCTTGATTATTTCTGGTCTAAGGCATACAATATAAATAGACTAAATGAAGAGAAACAAGACAAGAAGAATATAATAAACTATTCTGGTCTGGCAGAGGGATAGTGACCCTTCACAAATGGTCCACACCCTAAAAGGAACATCATGATCTGGACAAGTCTATGAGTCCCAACCTTGGATGGATGGACTCACAAATTTTGGTGCTTGCTCCCTTGGTGAAGATATCTGCTAGTTGATCTTCACTCCTTGTGTAGCAAGGTAATATGATCTGTTGCTCCACAGCTTGTCTCACCTTGTGACAATCCACCTCAATGTGCTTTGTCCTCTCATGAAACACAGAGTTTGAGGCTATATGGATAGCTGCCTGATTATCACAATGCATTGTGATTAGTGATGTAGTCTCTATGCCCAAGTCTCTAAGAAGGTTCCTGATCCAAATGAGCTCACTTGTAAGCTTCCTCATTGCTCTATACTCTGCCTCAGCACTTGAACATGATACAACCTTTTGCTTCTTGCTCTTCCAAGTGACTAAGTTGCCTCCAATGAAAGTACAATAGCCTGTTGTAGACCTCCTGTCTATTCTATCACCAGCCCAATCTGCATCACAATATCCAACAATTTCTGTGCTCCTGTTGCATCCCATCCATACACCTTGACCTGGAGATTCCCTTAGATACCTCAAGATCCTTTCCACCATATTCCAGTGATGAATTTTCGGGTCTTGCATATGCTGGCTGACTTGATTCACAGCAAAGCAAACATCTGGTCTTGTAATGGTTAAGTAGATTAGTTTTCCAACCATTTTCCTATAGAGCTTGACATCTTCAAACAATCCATCTTCCATCTCCCCCTCACGCAATACTTTGTATCCTTCTTCAAGAGGAGTTTTGGCTACTCTTCCTCCAAGCTTTCCTGCCTCATTCAAAAGATCAAGTGTGTACTTCCTTTGAGATAAGAAAAGCCCCTCTTTAGAGCGACATATTTCAATCCCTAGGAAGTACTTTAGCTCACCTAAATCTTTGATGTCAAATGCAGATTTAAGAAAAGACTTAGTTGAGGTGATACCTTCCTTGTCATTTCCTGTGATGATTATATCATCAACATAGACCAGGATAACCACAATCCCTTGCTGTCCTGAGAGTGTGAACAGAGTATGGTCTGCCTCTGACTTCCTAAACCCTCTTCTTGTTGACATGAAGAAATAAAGAGCAAGAGAAGCAAGTGTTGACATGAAGATATAAAAGACAAAGAGGAAGAGAGTATGGCAAGAGAAGGATCCAGAATGATCAAATAAAGTTGTTCCGTACAGTTTAGGTCTACACTGACCTAACTTGGCTTACAAGACAAGGAAAGGGTTAGCTAGAGAGGGAAGGAAACTTATTTAAATCAGACCATGTGATCTGGTCACCAGAGGAGCAGAGAGACGTTAGGGAAGAAGAAGATCACATGCCAAGATAAGGAGACACCCATTTAGGTCCTGTCCCTTTCCACCATGTCTGGACAAAACCTCTGTCCCTTCCTGTCTCTTTCCAACAAGTCTGGGCGTGCCTCTGCCTTCCCTCAGTCCTATTTGTTTAATATATCTCTTGTCAGCTTGTGTATTTGTTTATGTTTTATTTTGCCTATTAAAAGGCTTGTACCAGAAACTAAATCAAGTAAGGAAATTATATTCTCTCCTTCTCTCTCTCTCACTCACGAAATCCCTCACTCTCTCTCCTGTTCTTACTATTCTTCACATTTCCAGCAACAAACTCTTTCTTAATCTCATTTAAACACTCACTAAATTACTAAAACTCACATGGTATCAGAGCTGTATGCTCTTGAGACCTAAATCTCCCTACTCTCTTTACTTACTTCCGCAAATTCTCTGAGTTTCATTTCTATTTTTGGCAAAGTTCATCTTGTTCTTCAGCTGTTCATCATTTCCAGCTCCAGAAATTGCCAAAAATGGAAAAGTCTACTTAAATTGAGTAAAGGTGATTTCGACCAAGAAAATGAAGAAGGAGAACCCTATTCCAGTGACCCTAGAGGGTCCTAACTATCTTTTATGGTCAAGAGTGGCCAGAGTTACCTTGGGAAGTCATGGACTTTGGGACAGCCATATCATGGAGGCTGAAATTCCAAAGAGGATGGCTCAAGAGGATAGTCAGGCTACTTGTATGAAGCATGAAGCCAAGTGGGTTCAAGAGGAACAGCAAGCACTTGGAATTATACACAGCTCTTTGTCTGAACAGATCTTGAAGGATCATTATCACATCAGAATCGCCAAGAATCTATGGGAGAAGCTTCAAAATATTTATGGGAATCTATGGGAGAGTCTTCAAGCTGTCTATGAGCAAGACAAAGTTTTCAGTCTTCTCCTAAACTTGGATTTACCCTGCAAAAGTCTGATAAGTCATATTATTCAAGAAAGGAAGCTGCCAAGTTCTCAAGGAAGCCAGCCGAGTACATTTGAGCTCAAGGAGTTTGAGTATCAAGTAATTGAAGGAAGAACCATGTATTCAGCATTCTGTGGTGATTCTAATGAAGGAGGAACATGGAGGAGTATGGCAGGGGCGACCAATTCTGATGGTCCAGTGACCAGAAGAGACTTTGATGCCTTTATAAAAGCTGCCAAGGCCCTTATCTCACCCAAGGAGGTTGGTAATTATTCTCCTGACTCTAAACCCATTATTATAGATTCAGGAGCTAGCCATCACATGATTAGTGATAGGAACCTGGTTAGTAATATCAAACCTGCCTCAGGGAATGTGCTTATAGCAAATGGTGATAAGGTTAAGATAGAAGGGATAGGGAACCTTAGGTTGTTTGATAAAGAATCAACTGCCTTGTATATGCCTCAGTTTACATCAAATTTGCTATCAGTGAAAAGAGCAACCGTTGATCTGAATTGTCAAGTTGTCTTTAGACCTGATGAGGTTGAGTTTCAAGACTTGAAGACAGGGCAGGTTATTGGTAGAGGGCACAGCCATCAGGAACTGTATCACCTAGAGAAGACTAAGATATCTGGTGCAACGCCTGCTCACTGCCTGATCAGTGCTTCTAATGGGGTTGAGAGCACCATATGGCACTCTAGATTGGGACATCCCCATACTAGAGCATTGAACTTGATGCTTCCGGGTATGGTGTTTCAGAATGATGAATGTGAAGCATGTATCTTGGGGAAGCATTGTAGGACAGTCTTTTCAAGGTCTAGCACTATCTATGAGAAGTGTTTCGACCTGGTTCATTCTGATGTGTGGACAGCACCGTGTCTTTCCAGAGAGAATCACAAGTACTTTGTCACCTTCATTGATGAGAAGTCAAAATACACATGGGTGACTCTGATTCAGACAAAAGACCGGGTGCTGGAGGCATTCAAGAACTTCCATAATCATGTTTCCAACCATTTCAATGCCAAGTTGAAGATTCTCAGGTCTGATAATGGTGGAGAGTACACTAGTCAAGCATTTAAGCAATATCTAGCTCAGCATGGGATCATTCAGCAAACTAGCTGTCCTTACACACCACAACAAAATGGTGTAGCTGAGAGGAAAAATCGACATCTGATGGAGGTGGCCAGGAGCATGATGTTCCATACAAGTGTACCTAAAAGGTTTTGGGGAGATGCAGTCATGACAGCATGCTACTTGATCAACCGGATTCCAACCAGAATTCTTCAAGACCAATCTCCATTTGAGGTATTGAACAAAACTAGACCATCTATTGATCATATGCGTGTGTTTGGGTGTCCTTGCTTTGTCTTGATACCAGGAGAGCAAAGAAATAAACTAGAGGCCAAGAGTACAAGAGCTATGTTCATTGGCTACTCTCCAAACCAAAAGGGTTATAAGTGTTATGAACCAGAGACTAGGAGAGTCCTGGTATCTCGAGATGTGAAGTTTGTGGAATCTAGAGGATACTACAACAACAAAGATTGGAGTGAACTTGAGAATCTATCCCAATCAACCTCGGATAGAGCAAACAATCTTCGACGGGTAATGGAGAGTATTGGGATCAGTATACCTATGGATAAGAGAGGTACTGAACCAGATGAGGCTAGACAAGCTCCCACTCAGTCTAGTGAAGCTGAGACCACCACTGACGAGTTTGAGGGTCAGGAGATTCCCCACCTTGACCATGAGGGGGGCAACAATGCTGAGCCACAATCCGAAAACTCAGCACCAATTCATGGTCAAGATGAGCAACAAGATCAAGAAGCACCAGTGGTAAATGAGAACCAACCCTCAGCCAATGAAGAAGAGGTTCAAAATGAAGAATCACAACCAGTACTAAGGAGGAGTACTAGAATCAAACAGCCGGCCTCTAATTGGATCAACACAAGGGTCTACTTCAACTCACAAGCTGTAGCTCATCCTATACAAGCAACATGCTCCCTAGCTCAATATCCTATGGATCATCAAGCTTTCATCACTAACCTTGATGAGGCTTACATACCAAGGTCATATGAAGAGGCTATGGCAATTAAGGAATGGAGAGATTCAGTAAGAGATGAGATGGGTGCTATGGAGAAAAATGGAACCTGGTTTGAAACTGAACTTCCCAAAGGCAAGAAGGCAGTAACAAGCATGCTGTTGTTCACAATTAAGTACTTAGCCAATGGGAAACCTGAGAGGAAGAAGACCAGGCTGGTAGCAAGAGGCTACACTCAAGTATATGGTGAGGACTATCTTGAAACCTTTGCACCAGTGGCAAAGCTTCACACCATAAGGATTTTGCTCTCTCTTGCTGTGAATTTGGAATGGGATCTTTGGCAAATGGATGTCAAGAATGCATTCTTACAAGGAGAGCTAGAAGATGAAGTATACATGCGGCCTCCACCAGGGATGGAAAACATGGTCAAACCTGGTAATGTATTGAGGCTGAGGAAGGCAATCTATGGTCTGAAGCAATCTCCAAGAGCCTGGTATCACAAACTGAGCACAACCCTTAATGGAAGAGGGTTTGTGAAATCTGAAGCTGATCACACTTTGTTTACTCTCACCAGCCAGAAAGGGATCATTGTGATTCTCATCTATGTGGATGATATCATCATCACAGGCAGTGATAAAGAGGGGATCAGCTCCACCAAAGCATTCCTCAAGGCAACATTTGATATCAAGGATTTGGGAGAGCTCAAATATTTTCTTGGGATTGAGATGTGTAGATCCAAGGAGGGACTGTTTCTGTCCCAAAGGAAATACACCCTTGATGTATTAAAGGAAGCTGGAGACCTTGGTGGTAGAGCTGCTAAAACACCTCTAGAGGAGGGATACAAAGTAATGCGTGAGGGGGAGTATGAAGACAAGGCTTATGAAGATGTGAAGCACTATAGGAGAATGGTGGGAAAACTCATATATCTCACTATCACAAGACCAGATGTGTGCTTCGCAGTCAACCAAGTAAGCCAACATATGCAAGCCCCCAAGATACATCATTGGAACATGGTTGAAAGAATTCTGAGGTACTTAAGAGAAGCACCAGGACAAGGAGTTTGGATGGGTTGCAACAAGAGTACTGAGATAGTTGGTTATTGTGATGCTGATTGGGCTGGAGATAGGATAGATAGGAGGTCTACAACCGGCTATTGTACTTTCATTGGAGGTAATTTAGTAACATGGAAGAGCAAGAAGCAGAAGGTGGTCTCATGTTCAAGTGCTGAGGCAGAGTATAGAGCCATGAGAAAGCTCACAAGTGAACTGATTTGGATTAAAGGGTTGCTTAAGGACTTGGGAATTGAGACTACCACACCCATCACCATGCACTGTGATAACCAGGCTGCAATACACATAGCTTCCAACAATGTGTTCCATGAGAGAACTAAACACATTGAGGTGGATTGTCATAAGGTGAGGCAAGCCGTGGAGCAGAAAGTCATCTTGCCTTGCTATACCAGAAGTGAAGACCAGCTAGCTGACATCTTTACCAAGGCTGCTAGCACCAAAGTCTGTGAGTTCATTCATCCAAAGCTTGGACTCATAGATCTCACATGTCACTGATCCTCTTGCCATGAAGTGTTCTACTCTTTTTCCTTGGTGTGGTTTTTGTCCCATGCGGTTTTTACTAGCTGAGGTTTTAATGAGGGAATGCTTCATGGCTTCCAAGCTTGACTTGTTCCACATGGTCAAGCTTGAGGGGGAGTGTTGACATGAAGAAATAAAGAGCAAGAGAAGCAAGTGTTGACATGAAGATATAAAAGACAAAGAGGAAGAGAGTATGGCAAGAGAAGGATCCAGAATGATCAAATGAAGTTGTTCCGTACAGTTTAGGTCTACACTGACCTAACTTGGCTTACAAGACAAGGAAAGGGTTAGCTAGAGAGGGAAGGAGACTTATTTAAATCAGACCATGTGATCTGGTCACCAGAGGAGCAGAGAGACGTTAGGGAAGAAGAAGATCACATGCCAAGATAAGGAGACACCCATTTAGGTCCTGTCCCTTTCCACCATGTCTGGACAAAACCTCTGTCCCTTCCTGTCTCTTTCCAACAAGTCTGGGCGTGCCTCTGCCTTCCCTCAGTCCTATTTGTTTAATATATCTCTTGTCAGCTTGTGTATTTGTTTATGTTTTATTTTGCCTATTAAAAGGCTTGTACCAGAAACTAAATCAAGTAAGGAAATTATATTCTCTCCTTCTCTCTCTCTCACTCACGAAATCCCTCACTCTCTCTCCTGTTCTTACTATTCTTCACATTTCCAGCAACAAACTCTTTCTTAATCTCATTTAAACACTCACTAAATTACTAAAACTCACACTTCCATTCAAGGTTGTGCTCAGTTTGTGATACCAGGCTCTAGGAGATTGTTTTAATCCATAGATAGCCTTCTTCAGCCTCCATACGTTTCCTGGTTTTACCATGCTCTCTAAACCAGGAGGGGGACGCATATATACTTCATCTTCTAATTCGCCTTGAAGAAAGGCGTTCTTGACATCCATTTGCCATAAACCCCATTCCAAGTTGACTGCCAAAGCAAGAACAATTCTTATGGTGTGAAGCTTAGCCACTGGAGCAAATGTGTCTAGGTAGTCTTCTCCATAGACCTGGGTGTAGCCCCTTGCCACAAGTCTTGTCTTCTTCCTTTCTTGTTTTCCATTTGCTAGATACTTGATGGTGAAGATCAGACGACTTGTCACTGCTTTCTTGCCTTTGGGAAGCTCAGCTTCATACCATGTATCATTCTTGATCATAGCATTGATCTCATCTTCAACTGAGGCTCTCCATTCCTCCAGCTCCATTGCCTCTTCATAAGACCTCGGAATGTACTCTTGATCCAGATTACTTATAAAGGCTTGGTTTTCTTGAGGATAGTATGCCATTGAGAAGGTCGCTTGTATGGGATGAGCTACTGCATTGCTGTTGAAGTATACTCTGGTGTTCTTCCAATTGGATGGATGGTGCTTCACTCTGGTACTTCTCCTCAATGGTTGAATCTGTTGCTCTTCTACCACTGTCTCTACATGTTCTTCCTTTTCTTGATCTTCACTGGACTGATCAAATTCATGTAGTCCATCTTGATCATGTGCTGTCTCTGGATCATCCTCTTGTCTTTGTTGTTGTGATTCAGATTCTCTGCCCCCCTCAGGATCAGGATGGACTGGCTCGACACTTGGTTCAGCTGCTCTAGTTCCCTCAGCCACTGGAGTAGGAGAGGTCTCCTTGGTTCCTCATTGCTTGAGGACTGACTGATGCCTAAACTTTCCAGAATGGTTCTCAGGTTGCTTGCCCTATCAGATAATCCATGTGAGAGGTCCTTAAGGTTTTCCCAACTCTTCTCATCATAGTACCCCTTTGATTCCACAAACTTGACATCCCTGGAGACCATTACTCTTCTTGATTCTGGTGAGTAGCACTTGTACCCTTTCTGGGTATGAGAATATCCAAGAAACATTGCCTTAACACTCTTGGGATCTAGCTTGTTTCTCTGCTCACCTGGTGTCAAGACATAGCACACACACCCAAACACACGCAAATGATCAATAGGAGGTTTTACTTTATTCAGTACCTGAAATGGGGAAGTGTCTTGAAGGATTTTGGTTGGGATCCTATTGATTAGATAGCATGCTGCCACTACAGCATCTCCCCAAAATCTCTTAGGAACATTGGTGTGAAACATCATGCTCCTTGCAACCTCCATAAGGTGGCGATTCTTCCTCTCAGCCACTCCATTTTGTTGTGGTGTATATGGGCAGCTTGTTTGATGAATAATCCCATGTTTTGCTAAGTGGTGTTTGAAGGCATGGCTTGTATACTCTCCACCATTATCAGACCTGAAATTTTTTATCTTGGAATTGAAATGGTTAGTTACATAGTTTTGGAAGTTGATAAATGCTTCTAAAACTCTATCTTTGCTTTGAATCAGTGTGAGCCAAGTATACTTTGATTTTTCATCTATGAAAGTAACAAAGTACTTATGATTTTCTCTAGATGCACAGGGTGCTGTCCACACATCAGAATGGACTAGATCAAAGCAATTCTCATAGATGGTTAGACGTAGGAAAAACAGATTTGCAGTGTTTACCAAGGATACAAGCCTCACAGGTTTCATTTTTAAAAGATAGATTAGGTAACATCAGTCCTAAAGCACGAGAGTGAGGGTGACCCAATCTAGCATGCCATAACACATCACTAACTAAAACAGAAGCAGAATTAAAAGCACAAGTAGAATCTGATCTAAGCTTGGTTTCCTCAAGCAAATACAGCTCTCCCTTGATCACACCTTTTCCTGTTAACCTGAAGTGATAAACCATCTCACTAAAGGTTAATGTGCAAAGCTTGGGCAAAACCCACTTAGAGACTGATCAAAGTCTAAGGAGGGTCCAGAAGCTTAACCAGAGCTAGAACAAGGTTCAGGAGGGGTTTACTATGAAGGAAGAAGGCTTGGGAGAAGTTTGGGATCAAATGGGTCAATGTGCAAAGTTCGGGTCATCCGTACTGTACGGCCGTACGGACTGTACGGCCTGTACGGACGGGCCAACCAGGAAAACTTTATTCTCGACCATTTGAAGTTATTTTAGGTTTGTGCAAAAACCGGGTCAAGTTGTACGGACCAAACCCTAAATCCGTACAACCCTAGGTCTTACCTTGTATCCCAAGTCACAAAGAAGCTTCAATGGTGAAGAAAGAGTCTCGGATGGTTTGGAGAAGAAGATGGGATCAGAATGGCATCTTGGGAAGGATCTGCGAGATGCTGCTTGCTGAGGATAAGGTTTATGCCTTTACAGGCGGGAAAGGAAGGGGAGCTTGGACTATGAACCTGGACGGTTGACTGGACAGATACATGGACCTTGGTGGCCTATTCTCAGCCAAGTTCACCCTTGACCAGCCAGGCTGTATCCAGAACGTGTAGAGCCTCTGGTTCACTCATTTCAAACCTTGTAAACCCTATTGTTGCTCTCTTTATCTATTTATACCCTTTGTATGTTGATGGTTAATGATAAGCTGAGATTTTCTCTCCTTCACAATCTCTTAGTCTCTATTCTCTCTATTCTCTCTAGTCTCTGGTTACTTAGTCTTATAATCTCTCTTATACTCTCATAAACTCTCTAATCTCTCACGAATCTCTCTCTCACTCTCTCCTCAATCTCGTTCCTTCATCATCAAGTCTCATTCACTTCATCCCCATTCTCGTTCATCATCACTCAACACTTAGTCTCTGAAAACTTTCATGGTATCAGAGCCTGGTTGCTCAGTCTCCTGGTGAAGCTTTCGCATCAGTCACAAGCTCTAAAGATCACTCCTTTCAGATCCAGTTCATCCGGATCTAAAGTCCACACCTTTGAAGACAAAGAAGACAGTCTAGCTCATATTCGACCTCAAGATGGAGTCTTCCAGAGCCATTGTCATTCCAGTCATCCTCAAAGGTCCCAACTACCTTCTCTGGTCTCGCCTGGTGAAGACAGCCCTTGGTGGAAAGGGGTTATGGAGCCATTGCATCTCAGGTGCTCCAAACTCCTCCAAAGCTGTCGCCTCTCAAGAGAGTTCATCCAGTGGTGATACTGGTTCTCCTATTGTCTCGGAAGAGAAGTGGCAACAAGATGACTACACGGTCTTGACCTTTCTCCAAAGCTCCTTAGAAAGATCTATCCTTGAAGCCTACTCATACTGTGAGAGTGCTAAAGAGCTTTGGGAAACCTTAAACAAAATCTATGGTAACATCTCTAACCTCAGCCGAGTCTTTGAAATCAAGAGAGCCATCAACAACCTGTCCCAAGAGAATGAGGAGTTCACGGTGCATCTAGGAAAGTTCAGAGCCCTTTGGTCTGAACTTGAGATGTTGAGACCTCAATCTCTTGACCCAGAGGTGTTGAATGAAAGAAGGGAGCAAGACAAGGTGTTTGGTCTGCTCTTGACCCTCAGTCCTACCTTCAATGACCTTATCAAACATATCCTAAGGTCTGAGAAGCTTCCCACGCTTGAAGAGGTGTGTTCCCAAGTCCAAAAGGAGGAAGGTTCACACGGGTTGTTTGAAGCAAAGGAGAGTCCTCTCCTTGCATCACAAGCTGAAGCAGTTCCTCAGTCCCACAAGGCGGCTTACAAGAAGGAGGACAGAAGGGGTCTCAAGTGCGAGCATTGCAAGAGGGATGGACACACCAAGGAGAGGTGTTGGGTACTTAACCCACATCTCAAACCTGCCAAGTTCAGATGAGCCGTGTCCATGGAGGTTCAAGGAATCAGCTCAGATTCCTTGGGTTGTAAGCAAACCTCCTAAACCCTTAATAAGAGCTTGTGTCTTTGTTTAGTTGTGCATTGAGTGGTGTTTGTGTCCCAGGACCTCCTGGCTTGTTTATTGCATTGTAGTATGTTCCTGGTCGCTTTTGTCATAGCTTATCCATCATGGTTGTCTTGAAGCATTTAGAAGATGTCTAAGCTCTTGTTTCATGGTTTTGATAATCTGTTTTGCATAAGCATATCTCATTCTGTCTAAGTTCAATCCGGTTGCATACTGGTTCTAATGCCTTTGTTTAATCCATCAGTGTGTGCTTGTATCATTTAGAAGCTGTCTAGGTTGCTTGCATCATTGGTTTTGATTGGAACTGGTGTGCATAGTCTCTTATAGCACTCGGATTGAACCTATTGCATTCATATAGTCTTGCTTAAGTTGTTGCATACATCTATTGCTGCATGAAATTAAAAGCCTAAAGTGTCAGTGTATTGTTGAAAGCATACATTGCTCTTTAGAGATTGAAATGTGCTTGATCTTGTTCTTGTGATTAGCTTGTTTCAAGATCATAGCTTGTTGAGGCATTGGAGATCAAACCGGATGTGTGATCTTGGTTTGGTCCCAATGGGATTATCTAATCTTGCATTGAGTTATGGTGATGTTAGGTACACAAGATACAGTGACAAACCAAACCA